>JASAMV010006219.1:0-10285 GCA_030248065.1 Rhynchonema sp. JSB1_4
AGTTCGGGTCGGGCCGGGCCGCAGATTTGGGGGTTAGAGCCGGGCCGGTTTGGCCGGCCCGGCCCGGCCCGAGCCCCCCCCCCCCATCGCCGGCCCGGCCCGACCCGAACTCCCAAATCTCCGGCCCAGCCCGGCCTGAACCTCCAAATCTCGTGCCCGATTTTTTGGCTCAGATTTTAACCCAATTTTTGTCAATTTTTTGCGCTTTTTGAATCTTGAAAATAAATTGTTTTCAATGGTGTGGCTAGGGGGTGCCCCCCTTAGGTATATCCTGGTACAGACAGTAGATAGGTAGCCGCCCCCGGCTGGTACAGTAGGTTGCTATTTTTGGCTCAAATCGATATTTTTCACTCCAAATAGGCGAAAAATCGCGCGCTGCGCGCGAAATTGGCGTTTTAGAGCACATATTCATCAAAATTTAGACATAAAAATTTTGTTCCCCCCCCCCAGCTCGGCCGGTACAGCAGGTAGGTTGATTGTAGGCCTTTCTGGTGGTACAGTCGGTTGATTGCACGCCTGGGTAGCCACACCACTGATTGTTTTCCATGAAAAAGTCGTCAGATAGACAATACTGATCACTTACTTGCCGAATCCGTCAGAAATTTTAGTGTTTTTTGACAAAAATCCCTAATTTTTCAGTAAAATAAGTCACTCCAGTAGCTTCACAAGCTTCCCTAATCGGCCCGGCCCGACCCGACCCTCCAAATCTCCGGCCCGAGCCAAAAGCTCAAAATCGAGGTCGGGCCGGCCCGATTGCGACCTCTGGACCTCTCGGGGGGGGGGGCGGGGGCTTATCTAATCTAATCTAAATCTGAGCCGAAAATTCGGGCCGTGCCGGAGATTTGGGGGTTCGGGCCGGGCCACCCCGGCCCGAAGTCGGGTCGGCCCGATTGCGACCTCTGCTACTGTACGGGGCGGGGGGGGGGGGGCTAATCTGATCTAATCTAAATCTGAGCCAAAAATTCGGGCCGGGCCGGAGATTTGGGGGTTCGGGCCGGCCCGATTTTTTTTCGGCTACTGTACTGGGGGGAGGGGGGGCGGGGGGCTAATATAATCGAACCTAAATCTCAACCAAAAAATTCGGGCCGGGCCGGAGATTTGGGGTTCGAGCCGGCCCGAATTTTTTCAGCTACGGTACTGGGGGGGAGGGGGGCGGGGGGGGGCTAATATAATCTAATCTAAATCTCAACCAAAAAATTCCGGCCGGGCCGGAGATTTGGGGTTCGGGCCGGCCCGATGCGACCTCTGCTACTGTACTGGGGGGGGGCGGCTAATCTAATCTAAATCTGACCCAAAAATTAGGGCCGGGCCGGAGATTTGGGGGTTCGGGCCTGGCCGGGCCGATTGCGACCTCTTATTCAAATGCCAAACAATAACCAACCGTTCCATTCACTCCATTTTTTCGAGTTGTTTCGTCCCTGTTGTCATGCTCCTTTTTGCTCGCTTTATTGTGACGTTGCTTTTTGGTTCCCGACAGTCCAACGGCTTTATTGATCTTCTTTTTCGGCATGACAATTGCTATTATGTTGGATAACAACGCGTCAATTTATCAAGATTCAGGATAGTTGATAATCTGAAAAACTTGTTTATAGTAGCTTATTCCTTATATTGGCGTTATTGCCTAAGCTTTGCTTAGGCTTGGGCTTTTACTGCATTCAACGAGGTTTCAACTTGCAATCAACTCGCTGCTGTTTCTCCCAAAAACAAGGCCAACTAAAGAAAAAGAAACCACGTGTAAAGAAACACACACGCGCGCGCGCCAACAACAGCCAATCAGCAGCCGACACCGCCCCCTTTGCGCGGGAAATGTCGGCCATTTTCTCACGCAACTTTGTGGCGAGTTTTCTCGCGATAGAAGCGATGTTTCAAAAATCTGGCTCTACCTAATGATGTACCACAACGAACCGAGTCGATTGATATATAACTTGCCTTACTTCGTTAAGTTTCCTAGGAGGAGATAACTAAAAACTAAAATGCACCATTTTTTGGGAACGCGGACATCACGATTTCTCGGGTGTCTGGAAAACCACTTTCTACAGCACGGATCGGGCTGATTTTTTCAGCGTTTTGTGCCGGCTGGTATACGACATTATCGCAATAATAAAATTAGCAAAAGCCCAACACACGCGCTCATGCCAGCACCCCCGATTTTAACACTACAGGTATAGCAAAATTTCCGATAATCTGACCTGCTGATGTTTCATTCTGTGTTGCGAATTTTTTTTCCCCACACAAACACTATTGAATACGTAAGCTATCTTGTGAATATGTTGCCAATAAGCTAATGCCACGATGTCTTCTTTGTTTTGCTGTTGCCTAATTCCGGTGCTATACTAACGTATAGACCCTGATAAAACTCACAGCCACGGCGAAAAACGGCTGTATCTTTCGTGGACGCGTGCTCGATCGGGTGGATTTCCGTATAATTAGTCGCTCGTGAGATCGGATCCCCGACCGAGCCGTTTAACCTCGGCCGGCCCGACTGAGCAAAACTCTGGCTCGGCCCGGATCGGCTCGATTTGAAAGTCCAAAATCGTGGCCCGGCCCGAGCCTGTAGGAAGGTCGGCCCGGCCCCGCCCGACCCAAAAGCCAAAATTTGCAAAATTTTCTTGTGTCCCGATCGGTGTACGAACCAGGGGTCGCAATCGGGCCCCAAATCTCCGGCTCGGCCCGGCCCGGCCCGACCTTTCGGGCCGGTGTGCCCGGCGGCCCGAACCCCCAAATCTCCGGCACGGCCCGAATTTTCGGCTCAGATTTTAACCCAATTTTTGTCGTAATTTTTGCGATTTTTTAACCTATTTTTGGTTGAAAATTCATTGTTTTCCTTGAAAAAGTCGTCAGATAGACAGTACTGACTGATCACTTACTTGCCGAATCTGTCAGAAATTTTTAGTATTTTATGACAAAAAAATCCCTACTTTGTCAGTAAAATAAGTGACTTCAGAAGGTTCCCGGCCCGGCCCGGCCCTAGCCAAAAGCCCTGCGACCTCTGGTCTGGTACCGGTCGACGAAATCGAAAAACAACTGTTTGTGTTGTGTTGCACTGGTATTGTGTTGCACATTGCCTATTTTCAGATCGTGGCCTGAGTTTAGAAAGTCGATAAAATCACATCCATCCATCATGAGCAGTTCTGAAGAGGTCTCGTGGATATCATGGTTTTGTGGCCTCCGTGGAAACGAATTTTTCTGCGAGGTTAGCGAGCAGCAGTAGTGTTTCTACAACAGAATGTGCACCAAAATATTGTCCGGCTTTTAGAGGTGGCAGCAGGTGCTTGAGGAACTTTCAGAAATATCGTAAAAGCCTAAACAGAAGGGGGCTCTTTTAATTCACTGACCCCATTTTGGGGGTGCTCTATTCCGGGGGGCTTCTATTAATTCACTGACCAGAATCTGAAAAATTGTTCCCAGAAATACCCCCAAAAAGGGGTTTGAAAGGATGTTTTTCCGCTCGTAATCGCATTTATTCGTGTCTATTCGTCAATAAGAGGCGTATTATGTGCTCTGAACGAACAACAAACGTGCATAAATGTACCTGTGCACCAAGCCTTAATACACTACTGTATAGGGGATGTTACTTAGGAGGGCCCCATTCCGGGGGGCTCTATTAATTCACTGACCCCTTTTTGGGGGGAGCTGTATTACGGGGGGCTCTATTCCGGAGGGGGGCTGTATTTAGGTTTTTGCGGTAGTTGCGAAAAACCGGTTCTTTATTTTTTGTGAAAAAGGAAAAAACCGAAAAATTTCCAGAGGATACATTTACAGTGCAGGGTGGGTACCAAAAAACAGGTACAGGATATTTTGACCCTAACTGATGTCAACTGTGAAGCATAGTACAGCAGGTACCCCCTCCCCTGCCTGGTACAGCAGGTCATCCCCCCGCCATCGCCATTACAGTGCCCCCAGCCACTACACTGTCTAACAGTGGTGTCGTTGGGAAATCAAAAAGTCAGGATACCAGATACCCAAAATCCAAAATTTTCGGGTACCGGATACCCGAAACGAAAAATCTCGGATACCAGGGGGCGGTGTGGTGGCAGGCCAATCGACCCAAGATACCCTAGGGGGGAAGGTTTCGGAGCTACTCGAGATATCCCCAGAGGCTACCCAAGATACCCCTATGGTCCGTCAAAAGGCGAAAAAAGGCCGTTTTCTGCATGCAAATTTACTGCAAAATTGGCGTAAAAATGGGTACTTTTGACATTTTTGCCGAAAGTTGGCCTAAAATGACCATTTTTGGGTGTCGCGATTTTTAGGGGTTCCGGGCTCCAAAAACACCTATTTTTGCCTTTGAAAAGCGTACTTACTCGAGATATTGGTCGCACAATGACTTTATAAGAATTGGTCAACTTTTTTTCCTGAATCGTAAAGAGGGAAAGTGACGGGGCAATGACGTTGCGTTGCGTGATCGCACACAAAGTATGTAGTAAAGAGAATGTTTCAGACCTGCGGCAACGTGGTTGATCTGCTAGATTATATTCAGCTGAAAATGTTTTGTGAGAATCACAAATAGCACAGTAGTTAAGAGTGACTGAACGTGAAAATCAGGATTGATTTTGATGAATTCTTATATAGCCATTGTGCTACCAATACCCTTTGGGGTCGGCTCGAGATAGATACCCTTCCCCCATCCCTCCCTAAGGGTTGACTCGAGGTAGATACCCCTTAGGGGGATCCCCCATCCCCCAGCCACTACAGTGCCATGGGGTTGCCCACTAAAATAAAAAATTTCGGATACCTGGGGTAAAAAAAGGTCAATTTTTTAGAGAAAAATTGAGCAAAATCGGTATTGGAAGCGCAATTGGCGAATTTTTGGGGTTATGCTTGTGCTAGAAAACGATTTTGATGAGCATTTTGGAGGTAAAAAGGGGCGATTTTTACGGGTTTCGGAAAAGTTTTAGGTAGGATACCCCTGGACAAAAAGTCAGGCTACCCCTGGGATACCTCTGGGTGAAAAAATCAAGATGCCGGATACTAGTGGTAACCCCCTTCCCCTCCCCCAACCACACCACTGCTGTCTAAAGTTTAAGTACCACATTGCACGATATACTTGCGGATGGAAAAAACCGGTTTTTTAAAGAAAAAATGGAAAATAAACAACCGGACCGAAAACAAATTTCCGTGAAAAGAAACCGGGCAAAATTTTGTCCAATTCTTGCCAAAAATAGCGTTTTTTACCTGGGGTTAGAGAGCTGTCGGGTGTCGAGTGCCAAAAAGTGTGGGTGTCGGGGTCGGGTGCCTCCGGATGCCGGGTGTCGGTTTTTTAGACCTGACCTACAGCCGACACCCCAAAACATCAGTTTTGCTGAGAGAAGAATTTTGAAAGAAAAATTTCTTCGAACCGACTGTTTCCAAAGACTCAGAATGTGACACTTTGGTGTTCATTTCGTGTGAAAAAGCTTGAATTCAAAAGCTTGAGCAAAAAAGTTGTACTAATGATGCAAATGAGCAAAATTTTGCCTGTTTGGTTCAAAAACTAGATGTCGGGTGCCGGGTTTTTTTGGAATTGTTGGGTGTCGGGTGCTTCCAGATGTCGGGTGTCGGGAACCCCGACCTCTAACCCTATTTTTGACCCCCCATATTTAAGCATTCTGAAGGTTCATCAATGCTGAAGTGCCATCTAGGTAGGACCAATGTAGCTTGGAGATTTTGAGCAGTTTCAATGTTTTCAATTTCGTGTCTTTGTTCCAACAGCCGTTTTGGGGCCGAAACACCCTGTACCTGTACTGGACATTTACAATTTATGCTCTGGAAATTTTTCGGTTTCTTTTTTCACAAAATATGAGGAACCTGTTTTTTTCGCAACTGTATTGCATGAACGTACAGTGGCAGAGCCGCAGCTGCAGTTGGGCGCGATGTGAAAGGCCTGATTTGTGGTCGCCTCGCCTTTCTCCAGCCTTGAGCTTCCCATACCATTTCAGGTTGATGAGGAATACATACAAGACAAGTTCAACCTGACTGGACTCAATGAGCAGGTGCCACACTACAGACAGGCACTGGATATGATTTTGGATCTCGAACCAGGTCAGTGTTCCGAGACGATTGCATGCATGCTTTTGCGTTCTGTTCTCTTTGGTTGCGGTTGTGTGTTCTGGATATTTTACGAATTTCCTACACTGTGCTCTGCACAAGCGAGCAAAACACTGCTGATTTCGTTAGCCGATCAGCCGTGAGTTGTTCTTGTGTTTTGTATGCTTCTTGTCGCTTAGACCTTTATCAAATTTAATCAAAATGGAATTGGTTTTAGAATCTGACGGCGAGAAAAATCCCAAACTGAAGAGGAAATTAAAAGCCGGTTTGGCCTGGGCGTCGCATAAGCGCTAAGCAGCAAAAAGCAGCTATCGGGCGTGTTGACGAGCGAATTTGCTTGCGGAAATTTAAAAAAATCCTTTTTCAGATGATGAGCTTGAAGACAACCCGAACCAATCAGATCTCGTTGAGCAGGCGGCCGAAATGTTGTACGGACTGATTCATGCCAGGTTTGTGGAAAACTATGAGATATTCGCGCCAACTTATTGTCGTTCTTGACAGAAAATATCAGTTCTTCTTAGATATATTCTCACAAATCGTGGTATCGCGCAAATGATCGAGAAGTGGCAAAACGGCGATTTCGGCCACTGTCCGCGCGTGTATTGCGAGAATCAGACGTTGCTGCCCATTGGTAAGTTGGTGTTTATTTCTTGTGCAACGTTCGCTAGAGGCGGTGCGTGCCCAGCTGTACTGTACGCCACGAAGCTTCAGGCAGAGAAAGCTTTTTCGCTAAAAGTTGCCACAAATTTATGGGTTTGTTGCCGTTGTTTCACGCTCTTCCCCCGTCACAGGTCTGTCGGACGTGCCGGGCGAAGCGATGGTCAAGTTGTATTGTCCCAAATGCATGGACGTGTACGTGCCCAAGTCGTCCAAACATCACCACACCGATGGCGCCTATTACGGCACTGGATTCCCGCACATGTTGTTCTTTGTGCACCCGGAATTGCGCCCGTCACGACCCGCCAATCAGTTTGTACCAAGGTTGGTTGGTCGTCATATGCCACATGCTGAATCGATTGGGCGGCATCCGTTATTTCTTTCGCCATTTCTCAATTTTCGAGATTTTCACCAGAATAGTGATCAGGCTACCAAACTGATTCACATGTGGATAGACTCGCACATCTCCCGAATCAGCAGCTACAATGTTCACTATTTTGTCACCTTCCGAAACCGGGCTCGTTGTGTCAGTTTACATGTTCTTTCGTTTATGTTGACCCTCTTTTTGAGAAGGATGGGCCGTGACCTTACGTGCAACCTCCACGCAACAGCGCACTTTCGCAGAACAGAATTGTGAAACGAATGTGCTGGTTGTGAGTATTTGTCGACTTTAGTTCGGATTCAAAGTTCGAGTGTTTTGATCTCAGTGATTGGTTACACACACACGACGTTACTGTGCATCGTTAACGGTTTCGTTTTAACTCTAACGCCAAACATATTTGTCTGCCTGCAGGTTATACGGTTTCAAAGTGCACCAACAGGCGTACGCACTGCAGCAACAAGCAGCTGAACATGTGCAGCAGCAACAAATTGGCAAACAGCCAATTCGCACTATGAATGTCTTTTCGCCGGCTCGTGGTTCGCATTAGACCATCGTTATGTTCTACTCACTGCTCATGATGTACGGAATGAATGCATGTCTATTCTATTTTTTTGGAGGAAAGGGTATGTGGATGAGAAAGTATCACTATTTTGTCGTTCACTGCAGTTCATGCTATACATAATTCCGAGTGATAAATGTAAAAAAACTATTTTTATTGGTTTGTTATATCTGTCTGATAATTCTTTTGGTCATCCGTCACATTTTATTTCTGTCGTGACTCGTGATAATGTTCTTGATTTTTATGGCCGTAAATCGAAAACCGTACAGTCACTATTCGTTATGACGATATATTCCATATAGGGATGTTGAAATACATGTCGTTGGTGTCCGAAGATTTATATTTCATACTAAGTGATTCGCTGGTGTGATGTATTCGTTATAATGATATTTTTCTGTGGTCCAGGTGATATCACTGTAACGAATAGTGACTGTATTTCTTGTTTTTTGATTGAGCCAGTTCATTTCAAAGTACCTGCGTCGCTGTTTGTGTTTCTGTGGTACGTCAAATAAAATTAACGCTGGTTTCGGAGCATCAGTTTATTATTTTCGTGTGCTTCACCCGATTGCCGTGTTCTGCTTTGCGTGTTTATTAACGCACAGCTACCTTCACTTTGCTGTTGTGTGTTTTTTCGTTTCAGTTTTTCAAACGAGCTAAGAACTGAATGCCTGTTTCGAGGTGTCGTTTGTCTCAAAGTAATGCCATTTGGTCTGTGCATCACTTGTTTCGTTCGAAAACGCCTTTTTGTCGTTCGTCAGTGCAAATGCACCCCCCATGTCAGCATACCAACAATCTCTGTTTTTCAAGGCAGCATGAGGCGACGAAGGCGTCGTTTCGGACGCCAATTTGCGTTCTGAAGCGGAAATCGTTCGTTTTTGTTGGCAGAAGAGGAAAGACCATGCGTTTGTTGGCACACGGTCGGTTTTGGGGCATCAGATGTTTCAAGCGGTATCTCCTTCGTTTGAGTGCCATTGCACTGCTGCTCACTACACTGGTTGTGATGGTTACTGAAATAACGTTGGTTGCTTTTGTTTTGAGTCGCTTAGCGTTTGTAGAGATTAGATTTGTGATGCCAGTGTGGTTCCTGGTCCGGGGAGGCAATTAGTGTACCTGCCCATTTTTTCTGGCGGCGGTTAGTGTACCTCCCTGGACCCAAACTCAGGAAAAGGTCGAAATGTTGACCTGTTTTTACCCTTTTGGAAAAGGGTGTTTTGGCGACTTTTAACAATGTTGACCTAAAAATCACCCATTTTGGGCCTAAAAATGCCCATTTTAGGTCTAAAAATGCCTATTTTAGAAAGATACTAACATAAAAAAAGAAATAATATGAAAATATTAATTTTAAAAATTGAGGCGGTTAGTGTCGTAGCGAATTTGAGGCTACCGCTGGGAATAAATTTTGCTGCTCCTGGGAACATTTTTCAAGCAACCGCTGCAGCACGTTGCATCCATCTGTGGTCACGTGGGTTTTGCTTGTTTGTATGTATCAAATGTTACTTCGTCTTTATCACCGTTTTCGACCAGTGCGAAAGTTCGTGGACAGCTGAGAAATGGCTTCTGCGCCCGCGCTTGTTAAAGAGAGGCACCAGTAAATATCAACTCTCCTGTAACAAAAGGTCTCGAGACCCAGGCAAGCCAAGCACATGCCCGATCACCAAGTTTGACACGGACCAAAACCTTTGCGTGAAAATTTAGGCAACGCGTGCTGTTCGACACACCCCGTTACGACTATGAACGTAAGCCGCAACCGCTGGGCACTGCGTTGAATGAGATGCTGAGGCTGAACGAGTTTCTGGCGCACACCGGAATTGACTGCGAGGAGAGACATGTTATGGACAACACCTATCCGGCACGGGTTGTTTTGTGTCGATTTGTTCAAGCCTGACCATGTGGGCTCAGACAAACTTGTTTATGGGCTCTAAGCGTGAAATTTGAAGAGTACGGGACAAAAATAAACGAAAAACCAAACAATCAGTGGGTTAATACGATAAGGTAAAGTTGATTTTTTGCTCATTGTGCCCCACCAACTACATTCAGACTCGGCCAGTTGCGCCGCCGAGACGACACGAATTCACTTCTGGTGCTTTATGAGGTTTACTAGCTAGTTGTAGCGCTGGCTAGTTTTTTTGTATTTCTGGCTGGTAGATTATCATATTTACTAGTCAATGGCTATTGGCCAAATTTGAAAAGGAAACCCCTGCATGCACCCCCCCCCCCCCCGAATAAACTGGCTTATTTGAATAACCCACCTTATTCGGGATAATTTTTTTGTTTCAAAGTTTAAAAACAGACGCTTGTCCCAAATAAGCAATTGGGGCTCGATCGGATCGGGCTCCGTGCGTGCCCACGTAAGCTGCGAGCACCTTTCTCTTGTTTTATTCTGGAGGCCAAAAACATTCGATGGCGAAGTTTGTTTTAATTTCAGATTTGCCTTAACCACCGATCAAGCGCCGGTCGTTTTGGATTGGTGTTTTCGTGCATTTTCTCGTCGGAAACACCTCGCTTCGAACAATATTTATTAAAGTCTGCTGATCCATTAGTGGTGCTCAAAGATAAAAACGCGAGACTGAATGTTGATGAACGAAAATATCGTATGTTTTTTTTAACCTTTTTGAAGCATGTTATTGTTTAATTTAAATTTTTTTAATTTCAGCCACTTA
>JASAMV010006220.1:0-68758 GCA_030248065.1 Rhynchonema sp. JSB1_4
AAACAATAAAAATGAAAACAAAAAAATGGACCTTGTCGTCTAAGTCGATCACCACATATCCCCTTCCAAACTCAGGGTTCCAAGCAAATTGCCAGCCAATCACCGCAGAGAACAGCTGCTGCTGATTGGCTGACTGCGCCCAAGGCGCGAAACACGCTGGAAAGAAAATTTCGCAATGTGAAAAACCTTTCGGATGGCCGTTCGAGCGATAGAAGCAAAAAATAAAAAATCGGGCTCCACATACACCCCTGTAATAACGAGAGCTTCAGATTGATATGCGACTCGACCGGATTCATTCAGTTTCCTGGGAGGAGATAGCAAACAAGCGAAAACATGTCGCCGCCGGACTTCACTTTTTTCGGGTGGCTGAAAAACCACTTTATACTGCACCGATTGCACCCAAATTTTCAGCGTTTTGTACAGGCTCAACCAGCTCTCGAAAGCAATCAAAACATCTTCGAAAACCAAACACACGCCTTCACACCAGCACCCCCGATTTAACACGTCAGGTATAGGGAAAAATCGGTTTTTCCAGCCTGCTGATGTTTCACGCGCAAGTCAAAATTTCTTTTTGCCAAAAGTTTTACCTACATCGAAGTGTCTTTCATATACACATAAGACCAACCGCCAGTCTCAACTCCTTGCACTCAACTTTTCTAATAACAAGATACATCCAACGCTAACGCGTTGGCCGAGATGTGTATAGATGTACTAAATCCGCGCGTAGCGCGCGATTTTTGCCTATTTGTGGTGAAAAATACCGATTTTGAGCCATTTTGAGGCAAAAATGTCAATTTTGGGTTCGAAATGTGTTGACGATAGATAGATTGTTCCCGAAATTTGTTGACGATAGATAGATTTGCCCATATGTGTTGACGATAGATAGATGAAATCAAAAAGTGTTGACGATAGGTAGATGAATTTGGGGGAGGACCCCCGCACCCCCCCCCCCGCCCCAAGTACTACCCTGCCCCAACCCTCCCCAAACCCCCCTAGGTACATAACCCCCCAGGCCATCGGCTCTGGTACAGTAGGTATCCTCCCTCTCCGAGCGCGGTACAGTAGGTATCCCCCCTCCAGAGTACCTCCAACACTGCTCCCCCCCAGGAACTACACTGCCAGGCCGGGGCGGGTGGGGTACCATTGGTGGGGGGACCCCCCTCCCCCCCAGCCACAGCACTGCTGTGCACAACTATCAAGCCTTAATACACTACTGTATAGGGGATGTTACTTAGGGGGCGCTCCAGTGTAGTTGCCCCCTCGGGTACGCTATCTCCCCCTCAGGTGGTACACAATCCCCCTATCTCCCCCTCCGGGTACACTATTTCCCCAATTTTTGCCTAAAATAGGCATTTTCAGGCCTAAAATGGGCATTTTTGTACCAAAAATGTGTGATTTTTAGGTCAATGTTCTCAAAAGTCGCCAAAATGCCCTTTTTAGGAAGAATTTTTTCCAAAAAGGGGCAAAAATAGGTCAAATTTTCTACCTAAAAAAGTGACTTTTTCCCGAATTTGGGTCTTCCCCCCCCCCTTCCCCCTTTCGGGGGTACACTATCTCCTCCTCCGAAAAAACGGAGGGTCCGCTATCTCCCCCTCCGGACCAGGAACTACACTGGGGCGCTCTATTCCGGGCCGGGGGGCTCTATTAATTCACTGACCCCTTTTGGGGGCTGTATTTAGGTTTTTACGGTATTGGGGTGGGTAGGAGGGGGTTTTCTATTTTTTCACTTGCCTAAATCTGAAATATCACTTTCGAAAAAAACCAGTTTTAGAGGTGTGTTATTGTTATCCTCTATTATCGTGTTTATAGGCGTTGTGAATCTTCACTTATTTGCCTTATTATGTCATCAATGACCATGTAAACCATGCTTAATACAACAATGAGGCCTTACCATATCGCCATGTGGGGCATCGCACCAGTTGAGGTCGGAAGGGCCCGTTTTCGACCTCTGATAGATAGATTGGCCCAACAGTGTTGCCGATAGATAGATGAAATCAAAAAGTGTTGACGATAGATATATGAATTTGGGGCCCCCAGGTACTACCCTGCTGACCCCTTTTTGGGGGGGGCTCTATTCCTGGCGGGGGGGTGTTTTAGGTTTGTACGGTACCTGGCACGGCAGTACCCCGGTTATCTCCCCTTTTGGCGCCAAGGTACAGTATCTATCTCCCCCTCAGAAGAAGTAGACACAGCACTCCTTAAAAAAGGTTTGTTTTCTGTCCACAACTACAGTTGCAACTGAACAAAACGTTTTTTTCAAAAGGCCTTGGTTGCTAAAATAAAAGTCGGCACTTTGAAAGAAACAAAAATTCAGCATGGTATTTTTTCGACTTTCTTGTCCCCAGCAGAATACAGGAAATGTGCTCAACTTTCACCCCAAAACGTTTCACCCCAAAAGTTTTTTCCTAAGAGTAACTTAGGTATAACTGTAACCACGTTTTATCACTTGTGTTCAATTCCATCCAACACCTTGATGAGCTTGTCGTTCAAGTGTCTGTCCATGCACATACATTCCTTGCATTTTATCTTCGATATTGGAAAAAGTTCACTTCGCCTTTCGCCGACGTGTTTTATTGAAAAACAAAAAAGTTGTTTTAAAAACCGAAAAAACGATTTTCTTTTTTTAATACTGACTGAAATATTTTTGCAGCTGGTTCTTCGGTTTGCGGTGCGACGGCTCTGTCACGCGCAGGCAATAGCGTTATCGTTCCCGGTCAATTAGCGTGTGCGATCAAACACGATGGATATCTTGCTGGATGGCCCGAATAATTTTGATTATGGTGTGGCCCGCGAATGGGTGAAAGATCGACGCGGAATGATGGTGCAAATTGTGGCTGCATATTTGATGGGTTTGTACGTGAGCAAGCGTGCGATGCACAAACGGCCTGCATATGACCTCCAACTGCCGCTTATTCTGTGGAATATTGGTCTGGCCGCCTTCAGCTTTGTTGGATTTTATTACGTCGCCAGCGAATACTGGGAAACATACCAACTGATGGGATTTCGAGGTTCGTTTCACAATGCTCCCAACTTATTTTTCATTTGGGTTGTGGATTTTATCACAAGATCTGTATTCAGCCTGTCCCCCTACTTGCAGCAACGTACTGTGACGTGCGCCAATTTTTTCACGGCACAACCGGCTATTGGGTATGGCTGTTCACCGTGAGCAAGATTTTTGAGCTCGGCGACTCATTTTTTCTCGTGCTCCGAAAGCGTCCGCTCACGTTCCTTCAATGGTCAGTTTCACCTTCACCATGCAATCAGGCAGTGGTGTGTTGGCAAATAAAAAGCCAGGCTACCGGATACCCTAAATCCAAAATTTTCGGATTTTGGCAATCCAACCGCTGACGTCATCGCCGCGAAATCTACAGTATACCAAAGGCTGAGCCACTTCACCACCGTTTCTCGACTGAGACATGGAGCTATCTTAACTTTGTTCACTGTATCAGGCTGCTTCACAGCCACGCAGCTGAGTGCTCTGGAGCCAAAAAGCTCTAAAGAGGTACAATTCTATAACGCAGGGGTTTTCGATTGGATCACAGTTTGAGATTTGAGATAGAGTTGCACCATTAATTTTGTCCAGCATGAAAGTTGTTCGTCTACACCTAATGAACATCTTTTACGCTGGCAAAAATTAGTGGTGCAACTCTGTCTCAAACTACAGCTCAAATAACCAGTTCTGGCGCTGTAAAATTCTATAATACCTCTTCAGACCATTTGGTGTACAGAGTACTCGGCTCAATTGCGTGGCTGTGAAGGAGCCTGAAACATTGAACTAAACTGGCCTAAGTTGAGCAACGGTGGAATTGCTCAGACTCTGGTATGCTGATGACTTCGCAGCAGTGACGTCAGCGTCAGCGATTTTATTGAGGAGAATTGAGCACAGTCCGTTTTGGAAGCGTAACAACTGTCGTATTAGGGCTTAGGCTTGCGCCAGCATCGGCAAGCGATTTTTAGCATCCTGGTGGTAAAATTGATATGATTTTCTGAAAAATTTAGTGTAAAATACCCCACCCCAAACGGTCAGGATACCGGATACCCCCGGCTGGTGAAAAAATCAAGATACCGCATACTGCCCCTTCTACGGGCGTACTCACAGCACACCCATGGGGGCTAAATGGACTATGTATAGCCTATACTCCGTTAGGATAGCTCTGGGCAATTTTTTGCAGCCCTGAGCCAATTCCTCGGCAAAAAGGCTCATTGAAAAAGTTTGTCACTGAAACTTCATTCAAAAAAGGATTCCAAAATCGCAAATACAGTACATGGCACTCGAATAGAAAGTCAAGAAAGGCGACAACCTACCTACCGTGCCAGTCGAGGGGCGGCAGCCTACCTATTGACAAAGGGGGAAGGGCTTCACCAGCGTCACCAGTGGTCTGCCTGAAACCTGTGTACGCCCTTGCCCCCCCCCCAACGACGCCACTACAAACAGGGCTTGGGTCGGGTGATGCGCCACCGAGTGCCGAAGACGAATGCAGTATAGTTCCATCCCGAGTCTGATTTTTTCAGGTACCATCACGCTCTGACTCTCACCTATTGCTGGTTGTCGTACATTGAGGCTCCCGTATTCAATCGTATCGGAACGTTGTCCAACCTCACTGTCCATTCATTTATGTACACGTACGTTTTTTTACCGCAAAATTGCTCGTGGATAGGCCGTGTCAAACACAATTAAATATTTCAGGTATTTTCTGCTACGCGCCCTGAAAATCCGCATGCCGGCGGTTGTGGCCCGCAGCGTGACAACACTGCAAATCCTTCAATTTATCATATCGACAACACTGCTGGTCCATGGATTCTACGAATGGTATCTGGGTGTCCAGTGTGACTGGCCGAGCACCATCGGTTACGTCGCTTTAGTCATGAACGGATCCTATTTGGTCTTGTTTGTGGAATTCTTCGTTCGAGCTTATTGTCTCAAACAACATAGCACTTACAAACACGAATAGGTTGGTGCAAGTAGATGAGCAGTTGTGTCATAAGATGTACGTAACCGGTGTCATATTTTGTGGAAAATTTGTAGGCCGTTTTCATTTATATGATTCTGTCACATTGAATTCCAAACTTCACATATTCGACTAAGTTGCACTACCCCATCTTTCTGCATTGCACAATTCAAATGATATTATTGCTGTTCGCATTGTCTACTTAGGTTACCTCGCTCGTGAGTCGTGACAAAAACCTATCTGTGTCTCTGCATGTATAACTGTGTTTTTAATAGACCGAAAGTTAACAGCCTACCCAAATGAGTACGTTTTTTTATTGTTGAGCGTTCAAAGAGTTTCACGTATTTTATATGAAATTCTTGGTTTTCAGATTTTGGGTCGGGTGATGGCTTTGCCAGTCCCAATCTGTTGTAACTTACACCACTAACATAACCGCCCAAGCATTTTATGTATTTTGGCACAGTTATAGATACTCTGTTGTTTTAGGATTTAGTGGTTTGTTCAGCTGTCATGCTCAAGATTTATTACGTACCGCATACACTGGGAAACGAACGAAAAAACCCTTTTTTCCTCGGTCCGAATACTTTTCCATACATTTTTCGGGGGCGTTCTTTGTCAATTTCTTTTAAATTTCTTTCGCCAAAAAATGTTATGCAAAACCAATGAGTTTTTTACTTCGGGTCAGGTTTGACCTCGATGTTCGGATCGAAATTGTTGGTGTTGCGTGTTACTCTACTTTTTGTCATGTGCACGGCGGTTTTTTTATTTCAAATGTGACCCATGTGCCCGGGGCACGCAGATCTCAGAATTTTAAGTGCCAATAAAACCACGTTCTGGCACCTAAATTGAGGCCAAAGCGACCAAAACTCATTAATTTTGAAAGTGCCACAGGCGCCTGACCTGCATTGTTCTAGGTGCCAGATTTCAATTTTTAGGTGCCATTGCACCTATGTATATTTGGTAAAAAAACAGGTGTGCACGTATTTTTCAGCGCAAACACCTTACCCTTTTGACCGGACATCTTAATTGGAAAGCTATTTGAAAAAGACGGGTTTTTTCCGCAAAAAAAACAGTACAGTATGGACGGAAAATACAGTTTCGGATTCGTGCACGTAGGCTGCACATTTCCGGATTGTTTGCTGTTAATATTGTACGTTAAAGTGGTAGCGCAGATTATTTGCAAGCTTCTGTTAATTTCAAAGATTTCGGTGAAGCGGTGTCGATTTACTGTTGCGATCAGTAGCAGTGCTCATATTTTTTGCACTGCAATCACTGAACGCTTATTTTCACAACAACTTCCAGTTTAAACATCATGGCATTGGGCACAAGACTGCAAAAATGTTTGTGTTGGCACCTGAACGTAATAGTATTCCCAGCAAACAATCCACACATGCACACCATACTGCCAATGTTGGCCGTCCGTTCAATATGCGTGTGGTGCAGCTTGCGCGCACGGTGCAATCCGAAACTATTTCACGGCCGTGCTGCACTTTACGTCAAGCCCAGTGTGGTGCCGCAATGTTTCGTGTGCTTTTTGACCGGCGGCTGGCTTTTTGTGGCCCCGTACGACGGTTACAGCATTAGATTTTCATAGGCGAAATTTAAGATCTATTTTCGGCGCACAGGGCAATCACACCTTATTTTTCGTCCATTTATTGTCTTCTCCTTACCGTATTTTTTCATACAGAGCCCCCAAATAGAGCCCGGAGGGCTTTAGTTGGAAACATTTCCGAATAGAGCCCTCGGGGGTGGGGCTTTATGTGGGGTAAAATTGTTTTCCAAAGATTGATCCTGTGATCATTGATTTTCATCCACGACAGTTGTGATAACATTCAGTGATGTTGGCTATCGGTTCACGAAGTTTCAAAAACCTTCCCAGATATTCAATACACGTTTCCGAATAGGGGGCTCTATTTGGCTAAACAGTTTTAACAAAAAGGGTCCTGTTTTTCACATTTTTTCAAATCGGCCCCTCGGGGCTCTATATGGAAAACTACGGTACGAATTGTATTCTACATACTTACTCTACATTCTACATACGAGCTGCATTCTACAAAGCTCAAGATAAATTCTACATCTAGTTGATTGATTGTAGTCAGTCTCGTACCGGTAATACTTACTCGAACCTAGTCATCTTATTGTTTTTTTTGCGCTCATTTGTGTTCAGAATGGATCCCTGTTCAGAATAGATCAGATAGACTAGATCAGATTGATTCGATACTTCTGGGCGATGTTTCAGTTTTCATTAGGCGAAATGTTGAGTTTACGTTGCGTTACAATATGTATCACGGATCATGGCTGTTTCTTGCTCGAATAAAATTTGATTCATGGAGAGATTCGTGGACGCACAAGTTCAAGTAATCATAACCATTGCTCGTTTATGCACCTCAAGGATAATAGTCTCTGCCGTTGGTGTCAACTCTATTGAAAAAATTCAACCCACGCGGTAAAAACGAGTCACAAGGTTGCTTGAGCGATGGTACAAGTTGACGTTTTGCTACCATGGTGCACTGCTGTTTGGCTTTTGAACCGCTTATTGATTCAAGTACATAACGTATGAAATACTATCAGCCTGTTATTTGCCTTTTGTTGTGGGTTTATACATTTGATCGCATGATCGTAACTTTGCTGTATATTGTGCGTGATTTAAAAAAGGTCAACGCTCAACCTTATATTTTGCCCTGATATTTTCATTACGTGTGTCCAACTCAGTTGTGAACATCGAATGTGGTGGATTGGTCATAATGATTTATACTTGGTCATTGACGACTCAACGTTCAAGCGTTTATTGTGCAGTATACTGTACTTTTCCTGCACTGGGGTGACACCATCTGCACAAGAACGAGGTGGAAGCTATCATCGACGTATGCTTTTCAGCAGATAAAGTAAGAACACAGCAGTGCAAAAATGGAAAGGCCACCAGTCGATCTTGCGCTATGCTCTGACATGACGAATGTTGAATTCGCTCGAACTGGAAACATCAGTTGACCATGCGCTGTGTTGCGTAACCACAGCTGCGAATTCACAAATGTCTCATCTGCACTGTGTTTGTGGCACTTTCAACTGTGCCATATTTGTGTATAATGTTCGCAGTATGTGTTGTGACAACCACAAGGCTTTTATTATGCTGATGAACATAAGTCGGCAAAGACCGCTGAAAACATCACGTAAGTAACTCAAACGAAGGATATGGTATTTCTCGATGTATGTACTGCCGTCTTGTTATCAAGCTCCATTGAATATAATCCTGGGCACATTGTTCAGGTAATTTCGAAATGCCGAGCCGGGTGGTTTGACAAGCAGTCGTCTTCGCATGGCTGCCAATTTGCGTCGAGGCACAAACTGCACTGATGGTGAGGGTGGTTCGCGACTGATGATGTCCAGCAACGAATTTGTGCTCACTTCCGAGCTGTTCCGATTGTCGGTGACGGTCAGCGTAAGCGTCGCATTATTCGTTATCAATCGATCCTGGCGTTGCAATTCCAGTAATTTGCGTTGGATGCGCTCGCGATGTGACAGCAGATCGTTGACGTGATCTTTGTGTTTGGCCGCTGCAACAACTGCAATTGCACGCACGATTTGATGAAGCGATCCAAAATACTGGTGAACGAAACGTGAAAACTGACCTTGGCAAAACGCGAATACCACTAATACGAATAACCCAACTGCAGTTGACGTGCACCGTGCCATTTGGATGCTCTTGCACAACTCGACTCCACGGTTTCAGTGAAATCTTTCAGATCTCAACGCTTGCAACTAAATGACCGAACGAGACGCAACTTAGTGTCGTTTGGCCTGGAAGACAGACCGACGCCGCAACTGGGATCTGGATATAAATGAAGCGCTGTAAAAAGTAATTAAAGTGTGTAAATAAACAGCTGTGGTGGGGGTGCACTGCGTAGTACGACAATCAGGTCTGATTGTCACCATAATCATTGCTTGGTCGAAAAAGAGGTCACTAAGTTGTAAACCAAAACACAAAACAAAACTAATAATGCCATCAACCTAACCCAGCGCCCAGCCTGCCGTTATGTGCGCATAAGGTTGAGATGGTTTATACAGTGATACAACTTGCGAGATGTCATCTTAGTGCACACATGCGCTGCTGCTGCACATTACAGCGCGGCACAACTTTAATCGATCAACGACTATTATGCCACTTCGCTCCATCTCTCATCTTTATCCGGCTGGCCGATTAACCCAAGCCGACGCACGCATCGTTTTGGTTTTTTTCCGAAGTAAATCATGAACTAACGAAATGCATCATGGTGACACTTAAAAACACTTTCGGTCATATGACGGGCTATGCACCACAACTGGAATGCAAAAACGCGGCCCAGAATGATTGAACGCTTCCTCACGTGTTATCAATTCATTGTCTTATAACGTTGAACGATGGGTACAACAATTAATTGTATGTTCTCCGAGACGACATCATATATTTGCGCAATTCCAGAAAAACAACATCTAAATGTAAACCCATCTTTGTCAACAACATAACACGGTTTGATACACGCACGCAAGGTTGGAAGACCCAAATTCAGGAAAAAGTCACTTTTTGAGGTCGAAAATTTGACCGATTTTTTGCCCTTTTTGGAAAAAAATCTCCATAAAAAGGGTATTTTGGCGACTTTTGACAGAATCGACCTAAAAATCACTCATTTTAGGCCTAAAAATGCCCATTTTAGGCCTAAAAATGCCTATTTTGGGCAAAAATTGAGGCGGTTAGTGTACCTGGCGCGGCGGTTAGTGTACTAGTGTACCTTGGTTGCGGCGGTTAGTGTACCTTAGAGGGGGGCCCCCTCCCCCCCCCGAGGAACTACACTGCCCCGCAATATGCATCGTTCAATAGGCCACGAAGTGTTTGACGCCCATGTGCATAAGTTTTACACACTCTGACGTGATCGTGAAACGCAACCCCCCCCAAAAACCAACCCAAAAAAAAACCCAACCCAAACAAAAAAACCCCCCCACCCGCCCCCCCCCCCCCCCCCCCCCCCCCCCCCACCTGAGATTAGATCGGGCCGGGTAACCTCGGCCTGGCCCGACTCCCGACTGACCAAAACTCCGGCTCGACCCGATTTTGAGGTCAAAGAATCGTCCAAAAAAGCAAAAAAAATTGCAAATTTTTCTTTCGGAACCATCCGCCGAAACTTTCACAGTCGAAATCTCGACTTCCTCAGAAAACTCTACTTGGCCTACGTTCGTCCATTACTGGAATTTTCCATGTCCATTTGGTCCCCTCAAAATGTCACCTTGGCCAAAAACGTTGAAAAAATTCAACGTCGGTTCACTTATTATTTACCAGGCATGCAGACACTGTCTTACCAACAGCGTCTGCATGCCCTAAATTTGGACCTCCTAATTTATCGCCGGACCGTGAACGATCTTGTGCTTGTGTACAAGGTCGTTCATGGTCTCATACCTGGGGTAACCAAAGAATCATTCTTTCCATCACGTGACACCGGCCGCCCAACCCGAGGGCACTCCCACAGGTTGTGTCGGGCTCATGGGGCGGGTCCGGACTTGTCTGGGTATTGGGCATATCGCGTCGTGGACCTCTGGAACGGGCTCCCAGAGAGTGTGGTCTCTGCTGCCTGAACTGCGGCCTTCAAAACTAAACTAAACTCACGTGGTCGAGACCTAGTTTCTCGCCACATTTCTTCAAAATTTTCAGCCGTCGTTGACTGATTCCCTCAGTCACTGGGTTGCTGCTTTTCAGATAATCATCAATATTCCGTCATCCGTTGCCGACTTTATTGCTCGTTACGTTTGTTCTCTTCATTAGTTTGGGCGAAAGCGTGCAGATAAAATTTGAATTTGAATTTGGAACCATGTTTATGTTTTTGTGATTCGGTTTCTATGCACCGGGTACATTTGGGTTCCACAAAAAAGTGCATATACTCTGCGCGAAGCGCGAATTTTTTTGGAGATTTTTGTTCGAAAACGATAGTTTTGGGTTAAAATTGAGCAGTTCGGGCTGGCAAGTCCAGCCCGGCCCGAACCTCCAAATCTCCGGCCCGGCCCGAGCCAAAAGTCCAAAATCCCAGGCCGATCCCAATTTCTCGTGAACACCAGAATTGAGTTTATCAAAGCCACTCGGACCCGGTTCTCGGACCATATGAGAGATCGGGAGTAGATCGGATTGGGCGGTTATATAGGGGTTTTTAATAATCAGAGGTCGCAATCGGGTCGGGTTTGGCCGGCCCGGCCCGAGCCCCTAAATCTCCGGCCCGACCCGAACCCCCAAATCTCCGGCCCGGCCCGAACCTCCAAATCTCCGGCCCGGCCCGGCCCGATTTTTTGGCTCAGATTTTAACCCAATTTTTTGTCATAATTTTTGCGCTTTTTGAATGTTGAAAATAAATTGTTTTCAATGGTGTGGCTGGGGGTGGCCCCCCCTTAGGTACAGTAGGTATGTAGGTAGATTGACGCGCCATCCTGGGTACAGACAGTAGGTAGGTACAGTGCTGTGGCTACTTTTGCGGGGCGGGTAGGGTACATAGCAGAGGTGGGAATCGGGCCGGGTTACCTCGGCCCGGCCCGGCCCGACGAGGTCCGGGGGTCGGCCCGGCCCGGCCCGGCCCGACAGTTCGGGCCGGGAAGTCCGGCCCGGCCCGGCCCGACTTGGAAAAAAGTCGGCCCGGCCCGGCCCGGCCCGATTTTTTCGGCCCGACTTTTTCTGATGATATTTTGAAGCAATTTTTTGGTGCAAAAATTACTGTTTTTTTGGTTTAAAAATACCTGATAATCATGGAAGTTGGTACTAATTTGCAGAATCGCGAGAAATTTTGGCAAATTTAGCCTGAAAAATCACGATTTTTTATTGAAATTCGATGATGTCGGGCCTTTTCGGGCCGGCCACCCCTGCCCGTCCCGGCACGTCATTCCTATAAGTCCGGCCGGCCCGGCCCGGCCCGTGCGTTCGTGCCGGAAACCTCGGCCCGGCCCGGCCCGAACGTCGGGCCGGGCCGGGCCGGCGGGCCGGGCCGGGCCGGGCCGGGCCGGCCCGATTCCCACCTCTGGTACATAGGTGGAATGTGGAAAAAATCGGGGCGGGTAGGGGGGTAGTGTACCTGGGATTTTGGGGGGGGGGGGAAATCCGGTTTGGGGGGGAAGATTTTTCGGAGCGGGTAGGGTACAACACAAGTTTTTTCGGGTGCCTGTTTATATGTACTAAAAAGTGCACGCAGCGCGAGATTTTTTGCACTTTTTAGGGTTTTCGGTCGAAATTTGGGCATTTTTGACCGAAAAATGGGCATTTTGGGGGTAAAAATCGGGGCGGGTAGGGTACCAGGGCGGGGCGGGTAGGGGGGTAGGGTACAAGAGCGGGGCGGGTAGGGGGGTAGCGTACCAGGCCGGGGCGGGTAGGGTACCATTGGGGGGACCCCCCCCCCCAGCCACAGCACTGGGTAGGTAGCCGCCCCCGGCGGGTACCGGAGGTTGCTATTTTTGGCTTAAAAAGGTATAAAATCGATATTTTTCACTCCAAATAGGCGAAAAATCGCGCGCTCGCGCTGCGCGCGAAATTGGCGTTTTAGAGCACATTTTCATCAAAATCTAGACATAAAAAATTTTGTTCCCCCTAGCTCGGCCGGTACAGCAGGTGGGTTGATTGTGGGCCTTTCTGGTGGTACAGTAGGTTGATTGCACGCCTAGGTAGCCACGCTACTGATTGTTTTCCATGAAAACGTCGTCAGATAGACAATACTGATCACTTACTTGCCGAATCCGTCATAAATTTTAGTATTTTTTGACAAAAAAATCCCTAATTTTTTCAGTAAATAAAGTCACTTCAGAAGCTTCGGGCCGGGGTGCCCGGCCCGGCCCGACCCTCCAAATCTCCGGCCCGGCCCGGCCCGAAGTCGGGCCGGGGCCGGCCCGATTGCGACCTCTGGTAATAATGTACCTTGGAATTTGGGGGGAATTTATTTGGGGGGGGGGATTTTCCGGGTTGGTAGTATACCACACAATTTTTTTCGGTAGCCTCTTTTCGTGTGTTATAAAGTACATGTATCAAGCGCAGCGCGGTCTAAAGTTGGGCATTTTTGACCGAAAAATCGGCATTTGAGGCAAAAAATCGGAGCGGGTTGCGGGTACGGTACCAGGACGGGGCGGGAAGGGGGTAGGGTACCGGGAGGAGGGGGGGTAGCGGGGGGGGGGGTTCGTATTCGTACCCAGCGGTTTCTATCTCATCGGTAGTTTCTCTCCGTCCGTCCGTCTGGGGCAGTGTGCGGTGTTTAGGTTCCCGATAACCTAACACTTTGGTTTTGTCTCTGGCAGACTTGAGGGCAGTCCAGCACACCTGAATCACTCGGTCCGGGGGGCCTCTGGAATTTTGTCGCCAATTTTCGGACATAGTTTTTGCACCCCGCAACCCCCAAGGTCTACGACGTTCGGGTAATCACTTGGATTCGCAGAGTCGCACTGCTCTGCCTGCAAGTGTTTAGTGCTCGCTTTTATCTCCAAGGCACTGCGTTTTACTCTCGCGCCTTTCAGTGGCGTTTGATTTTATTTGACTGCATTTTGTTTCGACAATTTATCCGAAATCCAAGTTTCTGCCATTCTTTGCAGAGTCCAATCGCAGCCAAGCTATTATTCAGTGCAAAAATTACTACCCGGCAGGCGACAGTGTGACAGGCTGCTGGCATTCAACACTGGTGGTTCTGTATGACATAAAACCACGTGGTCTGCCATCCAACCAAAACGACTGATGTTTAACTCCAGCAGCCTGAGTTGACAAGGGTGAAACATTTGTGTTTACCTAACCCGCTCCAAATTTGCCTGCATGGGGTTACAACACTATGTCGATATTTAATCAACAGACTATAACACTGCTGACAATTGGAAAAAATTGTGCGCTGCGCGCGACTAAAGCACTTTTCAACGTAAAAATTTTGCGCAAAAACTTCGAAACATGAAGAAACACGACCCCTGCACCAAAAGAAAAGCGAAAATGCCAACTTGCGGCTGCTGTTTAGGGCAGGGGTAAAGGCAACCAGCAGTGCTTTGCACTCTTCACCCTTCACTCTTTATCGGATTCACACGCAAATCACGGGCCGCGAGACGTGGCTACAGTAACAGGTGTGTAAGTATTCAGGGTGATACGGTATGGTCTATGAGTGCAACGCACGGCTGGTTTGCCTTTAGATACTAGCACGGGGCGGGGGGGTGCCAACTTGAGGGGGGTTGGTTTTTCTAGGGTAGGTGCCAAAGCCAAGGTGGGGCTGGGCGGCTGGGGGTGTTTTTTTGGTGTCCGTTTGGTACGAAAAGTGGGGGTGCCACTTTTTTCAACAAACCCACATCAATACCTTCAACATTCCGATAGAGAGACACTGATAATGAACCAGAACGCCAAAGAAATAATTGCAAGTTTGAAATTGACACGGATAATTGTTTCCTTTGCGAATCAGGCACCGATGTTTTCTTAAAGATTTCTATCTCCTCTAGCGGTTATAGGGGTTTTTAATAATCAGAGGTCGCAATCGGGTCGGGTTTGGCCGGCCCGGCCCGAGCCCCTAAATCTCCGGCCCGACCCGAACCCCCAAATCTCCGGCCCGGCCCGAACCTCCAACTCTCCGGCCCGGCCCGGCCCGATTTTTTGGCTCAGATTTTAACCCAATTTTTTGTCATAATTTTTGCGCTTTTTGAATGTTGAAAATAAATTGTTTTCAATGGTGTGGCTGGGGGTGGCCCCCCCTTAGGTACAGTAGGTATGTAGGTAGATTGACGCGCCATCCTGGGTACAGACAGTAGGTAGGTACAGTGCTGTGGCTACTTTTGCGGGGCGGGTAGGGTACATAGGTGGAAAAAATCGGGGCGGGTAGGGGGGTAGTGTACCTGGGATTTTGGGGGGGGGAAATCCGGTTTGGGGGGGAAGATTTTTCGGAGCGGGTAGGGTACAACACAAGTTTTTTCGGGTGCCTGTTTATATGTACTAAAAAGTGCATATATGTCGGGCATATATGCATATAAAGTCGGGCTCATGGGGCGGGTCCGGACTTGTCCGGGTATTGGGCATATCGCGTCGTGGACCTCTGGAACGGGCTCCCAGAGAGTGTGGTCTCTGCTGCCTCAACTGCGGCCTTCAAAACTAAACTAAACTCACGTGGTCGAGACCTAGTTTCTCGCCACATTTCTTCAAAATTTTCAGCCGTCGTTGACTGATCCCCTCAGTCACTGGGTTGCTGCTTTTCAGATAATCATCAATATTCCGTCATCCGTTGCCGACTTTACGTTTGTTCTCTTCATTAGTTTGGTTGGTTGAATCTCGCCGGTATGTTTTCTTTGTCGTTTGTTCGTTCTTGTTCACATTTTTGTTTATTGATACTCATGTTCATTTTTTTTAGGGTTTCTCCGGATCTTGTGTAAAGGTCTTTGCGAAAGCGTGCAGATAAAATTTAAATTTGAATATCGCGCGCAGCGCGAGATTTTTTGCACTTTTTAGGGTTTTCGGTCGAAATTTGGGCATTTTTGACCGAAAAATGGGCATTTTGGGGGTAAAAATCGGGGCGGGTAGGGTACCAGGGCGGGGCGGGTAGGGGGGTAGGGTACAAGAGCGGGGCGGGTAGGGGGGTAGCGTACCAGGCCGGGGCGGGTAGGGTACCATTGGGGGGACCCCCCCCCAGCCACAGCACTGGGTAGGTAGCCGCCCCCGGCTGGTACAGTAGGTTGCTATTTTTGGCTTAAAATGGTATAAAATCGATATTTTTCACTCCAAATAGGCGAAAAATCGCGCGCTCGCGCTGCGCGCGAAATTGGCGTTTTAGAGCACATTTTCATCAAAATCTAGACATAAAAAATTTTGTTCCCCCTAGCTCGGCCGGTACAGCAGGTGGGTTGATTGTGGGCCTTTCTGGTGGTACAGTAGGTTGATTGCACGCCTAGGTAGCCACGCTACTGATTGTTTTCCATGAAAACGTCGTCAGATAGACAATACTGATCACTTACTTGCCGAATCCGTCATAAATTTTAGTATTTTTTGACAAAAAAATCCCTAATTTTTTCAGTAAATAAAGTCACTTCAGAAGCTTCGGGCCGGGGTGCCCGGCCCGGCCCGACCCTCCAAATCTCCGGCCCGGCCCGGCCCGAAGTCGGGCCGGGGCCGGCCCGATTGCGACCTCTGGTAATAATGTACCTTGGAATTGGGGGGGGGGATTTTCCGGGTTGGTAGTATACCACACAATTTTTTTCGGTAGCCTCTTTTCGTGTGTTATAAAGTACATGTATCAAGCGCAGCGCGGTCTAAAGTTGGGCATTTTTGACCGAAAAATCGGCATTTGAGGCAAAAAATCGGAGCGGGTTGCGGGTACGGTACCAGGACGGGGCGGGAAGGGGGTAGGGTACCGGGAGGGGGGCGGGTAGCGGGGGGGGGTTCGTATTCGTACCCAGCGGTTTCTATCTCATCGGTAGTTTCTCTCCGTCCGTCCGTCTGGGGCAGTGTGCGGTGTTTAGGTTCCCGATAACCTAACACTTTGGTTTTGTCTCTGGCAGACTTGAGGGCAGTCCAGCACACCTGAATCACTCGGTCCGGGGGGCCTCTGGAATTTTGTCGCCAATTTTCGGACATAGTTTTTGCACCCCGCAACCCCCAAGGTCTACGACGTTCGGGTAATCACTTGGATTCGCAGAGTCGCACTGCTCTGCCTGCAAGTGTTTAGTGCTCGCTTTTATCTCCAAGGCACTGCGTTTTACTCTCGCGCCTTTCAGTGGCGTTTGATTTTATTTGACTGCATTTTGTTTCGACAATTTATCCGAAATCCAAGTTTCTGCCATTCTTTGCAGAGTCCAATCGCAGCCAAGCTATTATTCAGTGCAAAAATTACTACCCGGCAGGCGACAGTGTGAGCGCGATATCTGATACGAATTAGCTTAAGACGACTTGCAGCGGGCACAACACGAAGCGAGGGTGGTGGAACGGTGGGAGGTGCAAAAAATGTTGGACCACATCATCGCTGGAAAGTCATTTTGGCTGACGCGGATTGTGTTCCTTCGAGCGCTAGCTGGAATATATCGTGAGTTCATTTCGTATTCGTACATTACGGTTTGGTGGCAGAAAACCGATTTTTAAAATTTCGTGAATAAACTGAAAAAACCTACAAAGAACCGCACCGCAGTATATGCGGTCGCAGGTGTGCTTTGTGGGCACGTGCAAACGCATATGACGCGTGGTGGGGTTGCGGTTTTGACCCAAAGTCTAGTACCGCGGCTGTCTGGGTCTCGTCAGTTAGACGGACAGCCAGGGCTAGCCCCAAAAAACCTGATGGTGCAGTTTCATCAGGTTTTTGGGGCTAGCCCTGGCTGTCCGTCCAACTGACGAGACCCATGCAACCGCGGTGCTGGGGGGAAGCCCATTTGGGTCGAAACCGCAACCCCACAAACAAACCACGCGTCATATGCCACTTGCACGTGCCCACGAAGCACACCCGCATAACGTTTACCACCGGTGCCAAGGTACAGGCAGGCCACAACACAAGCAGTGGTGTCGTTGGGAAATCAAAAAGTCTGGATACCGGATACTCAAAATCCAAAATTTTCGGATACCAGATACCCAAAATGAAAAATCTCGGATACCAGGGGGTTGCCTCCCAAAATAAAAAATCTCTGATGTCGAATTTTCATATGTTATTTATTATTTTGTTCCAGATGTTGCGTTTCTGGTGTCGTACTTTCAAAACAAGCAACTGATCGGTCGAAATGGCCTTCTGCCGGTCGATCTTCATTTGCACAATATCGCCAGCCACATGCCGAAGTCTGACATACTCGCTCGCTTGTCTGCCGCTCCAACGCTGTTTTGGTTCACTGATCTGACTCACGTCGATGTTAGCCTCTTTCTTGCTTCGGTATTTCGTGTACTCATGGGGTTTCATTTGTTTTCAGTTCTACTTGGATGCTGTAGCCATAATGGGGGTTGTAATCTCGTTTCTTATCATCGTAACCGGCGCTGCCAATATGATTGCAATGGCAACATTATGGGTGTTGTATCATTCAATTGTCAACGTCGGACAACGCTGGTTTTCCTTTGGTTGAATGTTGTTTTCAGTTCCCTTGATCTTGCGCTTCATAAATTTTGAAAGGGTAATATTTCAGGCTGGGAATCGCAACTACTCGAGACCGGCTTCTTAGCTATTTTCCTCTGTCCGCTCGTCGCCTGGCGTCAGCTGCCTCGTCACACACCACCATCGCGTCTCATTGCGTTCGGGTATCGATGGCTCATCTTCAGAATCATGATCGGCGCCGTTAGTGGCTTGCTTGCCGTTTTTGTATTTGTGTATTCGATACAACACGGTATCGTGTCATGATGTGAAATGCTGATGTAGGGCTTGATCAAAATCCGCGGCGACCAGTGTTGGCGCGACCTGACTTGTATGGATTATCACTACGAAACGCAGCCGGTGCCGAACCCGGTGGCTTATTTTATGCATCAAGAACCGAAAGTCATACACAAAGCAGAGACTATGATCAACCACATTGTCGAGCTCGGTGCGCCATCATTGATGTTGATGCCAGCACGCTTGCTGGTGCATGTTGGCGGAATCATACAAATCCTGTTCATGGTACGACGTAGGTATTTTTAATAGTGTTCAATTTTTAGCGAGTTTTTTCACATTAAAGTCACGGGATTCTTGTTATTTCAGGGCATGATCATCGTGTCGGGCAATCTGAGCTTTCTCAATCAGTTAACCATGTTACCGAGTCTCTGGTGCTTGGATGATGGCTTCTGGCAGATGTTCTTCTCGCAACAAACCAGGGATAAAGTGGCCGCCCTCGAAGCGCACGCACGAAACGAACGGAGACCGTTAGGTTAAATTTGTCATGTTTCGGTGTCGGTCTTGTCGTTCAACGCGAAACAAATTGTATCTTTTTTTCAGGTTTTTACATCCGAATGTGCGTCAATGTGTCGCTTGTACTCTTGATCGCTTATAGTCTTTCCGTTTTATAACAGCCCAGAGGCATACAAAAATTTCAACGCCTAAAACACATCATCTCGAAAAACCAACAGCACAACGGGCACAAACACGCGTTAATGGCTGCTGTTGCGATGAACATTTCGCTGTATTACCTATCGATTCCGGTTGTGCAAAATCTTCTGTCCCGCCGACAAGCGATGAACACGAGTTTTGACCCACTGCGACTTGTCAACACTTACGGCGCGTTTGGCAGGTTTGTCATTGGCAAGTAGTGCTTTGGGCAGTAAAAGCATAGATATTCTTCAGAAAAACATGAACGTAGCCACATGTCGTTTCAGCGTCACCAAGGAGCGCACCGAAGTGATTATGCAAGGTACCAGTGATGTCTCAATATCGCCATCAACTGTCTGGCTGGAATATGAATTCAAGTGCAAACCGGGCAACACCAGCCGCAGACCCTGTCTGATATCACCCTATCACTACTGATTGGATTGGCTAATGTGGTTTGCTGCTTTCCAGGTACGGTTTACATTTTTATTGAAATTCGCTGATTTTTGTCATTTTGTATTTTCAGCAATACCAACACAACCCGTGGTTAGTGCATCTCGCTGTGAAAATGTTACAAAATGATGCTTCGGTCAGTGAACTATTGGCACATAATCCGTTCTTGCATGGCACTGCTCCAACGTTAGTGCGGTTTTGTGGATTTATACCAGCTTTCTTTCTTTTACGACCCATTGGTGTCAAACGCGGTGATCAAGACCGGATCGATGACCATGTTTGCCGTCGGCTATTATGGCATCTTTCAGCTACATTCGCTTCGAGCACTATCGCTACACGTTCACCAAATTGGGAGGTCAAGATGCTGCGAACGGCAAATGGTGGAAACGCCGGAGAATCGGTGAATATCTGGCACCTGTGAATCTCAAAATACTCGCGCCGATTGTCAGACAGTTCAACTGGGATCGACATGATAACGTTGTGGTCTAGCGACTGCCGAATTACGGCGTGATTTTGGCTTGCACAAACAGCCATTTTGTAATTTTACCCACTTGTCGTTCTTTGCACCAACTGACCTGTGATATGATTTTCTGTTATTCTTGCACGTCTACAGTGATAGTTATGTGTTTTTTTACAACCGCTCAACAAACATTCCAAATAAAAAAGTCCGCAGAGAGTTGCATATTTGAAAAAACCGAAGTTTCAAACTGTTTTGGTAGCCAACCAACATGGCAAGCAATAAAACGCCATGTTTATCATTTACCGGTAATGTGCCATTGGAGTTTTTTACTCCCAAATGTCGCCTGCGTTGTTTTATTTTGTCGCCAGTTAAATGCATTCGCACCAGTTGTCCCAAGGCTGTCCATCATGTACAGAGCGCATGTGCTGCTGCCACGCAGTATCGTATGTGCGTGATCATGCAGTGAGATACTTCTGGTTGGCACCATGACGGTGACTTTCAGTGTGATGCATTCTGCGCGCAGACACATTCTTAGGAAAATGAGAGTTTGTCCTCGCGTGACACCGGTTTTGTGCATCTCGCCCCGAGCCCCTGTACCAGTGCATACTTTTGATGCAGCCTCGTGTTATCAGTTGCATGAACGTTGCTGCCAAGTTGTGTGTGTGTCTTTGTAACCACTTTTGATACAGACGTGGTCGATTACCTTCAAAAAAAGATGTCTGTGCAGCACACACAAGTGATGTCATGTGTGGGGTGACTCGTAATGTCCTCAGCTGATAAGATCGACTGACATGACTGGCTTTGCCACTGCAAGGGTCATACCCACATCAGCTGTTATTTCAGGCACCGTTAACGACCCAACTTTCGCCTAGTTATTCCCTAAATTTCCAAAATCAAGCGAGCAACAATGAAAGTGGCAGTGATCGGCCAAAGTGCATTCGGCGTTGACGTCTACAAACTGTTGCGCGAACGGGGACATCAGGTGGTTGGATGCTTCACTGTACCCGACAAGAATGGAAAGGCCGATCTGTTGGGTTGGTTCAGATTGATGTTTTTGCCAGTCGAAGTTAAAATCACATTTTTATACAGTGCCTAGTGAGCCAGAAATTTATATGTTTGAAAGAAAACTGCTTTTTGGCAGTTTTTGGCTTGTTGTAGCTTAACAAGCGTCGCTTGTGTATTTTGGGCATGAAAAACCCTTGTTTTCACCTGTTTTAGGCTCTTAAACGTTTTGTAACATAGTTTCGGACCATTGAGGAAATTTTTCGTCATTTTGGACCAAAAAACATTTTCCACGGAAAATGAGTTACTGGAAATTTTTGAAGGAAATTTATCAGGCTCCGGAAAACGGCGTTTTTCCGTTTTTACCAGGATAAAAACGTCTTTTTTCATGGTGGACGCTATACATTTTTCCGCTTTGTGTAGCCCAACAAGCCGAGGCCGATGGTGTTCCATGTTTCAAATACCCGGGATGGCGCAAACAGGGCAAGGTCATACCTGACCGGTTCGAACAGTACAAAAGTGTGGGCGCTGAGGTTTGTTGTTTTTTTTGCAGATCCACTCACATGACATCTTGGACTTGGACTGTTGATTTATTGTTATTTTTGCAAATTTGTTTTGATTATTTGATTCTCAGGTAAATGTGCTGGCGTTCTGTTCCCAATTTGTTCCGATGGAAGTGATCACACATCCGAAACATCAGTCGATCGTCTATCATCCATCGTTGCTGCCGAAACATCGCGGCGCGTCCGCAATCAACTGGTTCGATGCGTTTGTTTTATGTGTCGCGTCCGCTTGGAGCCAAATACGGCCCACCCTGTTTGTGGTTGTGTAGTAATGTAATTCGAATCCCCTAACGAATATCTGCTGTGTAGTGATTGATGAGCTGAAAACGGCAGATTGCGGAATAAAACAGCGTTGGAATAAGCTCTGTGGATTGTTTTGTTGTAAAGAGGTTACCATAAGAACTGTACGTGATATTTTCCCAGATTAGCATCATTTGTTGATTGTGGCAGGACTTTGATCGAGGGCGACAAAAAGGGCGGATTCACGATATTCTGGGCTGATGACGGACTGGACACGGGACCGATCCTGTTGCAACGCGAATGTGATATTGATGAGAATGACACCTTGAATTCGTTGTACAAACGGTTCATGTACCCGGAGGGTGTGAAGGCCATGGTTAGTCGTAATTCGACAGAAATAATTACAGGTGCACAAGGTTGACTGGCCAGTATCGATTTTAAGCTTGACTATCGGATCGGAGTGCCTTGGTCAAGGACATCAGGGCCAATTAAAGGATTTTCTGATGCAAATAATCCTGGCAGAATTGTTTTTTTTGTTATTTCATATCTGGAATCAACGTTCATGCTAGTCAAGGTTAATGGCATTTGTTAATCTTTGCCACGTGACAAAGGCAGTACAGGTTCACCGATGTTGGTTGCCGATTCAAACACGCTTCATCACCGTTGTAGGGTGACGCGGTTGACATGATTGCGGCTGGCACAGCACCACGTATCACACAACCTGAGGAAGGCGCCTCGTATGAAGCCTACATCACCGCAAAACCGGAATTGGCCGAGGTCAGCAATTCACAAATCTCGAAAATTCGCCTAATTCGAAACATAATATATTTTGAATTTCGATTGTCAGATCAACTGGGACCAGCCAGCACAAGCACTGCACAATTTCATTCGTGGCAATGACAAGGTGCCTGGCGCATGGTCCACATTCAATGGACAACGAGTGACCTTCTATGGCAGCACATTGTGGAAAGGTGCTTCAAGTGTTTAGTTGATTCGGTCGCACGCATCGAAAGCAAATGCGACGGTTTGTAGGTGATGCTTCTGGTCCATCTGACGGTAATCGCGCGGAAGCAATGGGTGCACCGGGCAATAGTGTGATTGTGCACAAAGATGGAATGTTGTTGATGGGCAATGATGGCAAAATGGTTAGGCACAATGTCACATGTGTGATATTTATTGCCCCATCATGCATGACTGTCTCCAGCCGGGATTGTCATCCATTTCAGTTGAACGTGTCACAAGTGAAAGTTGGTGAGCGCACAATGCCGGCCAGCAAATACGGACAACAGGACGAGGCTGGTGTTGACATTGAACTGACGCCTGAAGAAACACAGATGAAAGATGTCATTATGGTTGGTTTTTTTGCTTTTGAGTCGGTTTCGACTTTTGTGCATTTAGTACATAAATTGTTGGTGCAGAAAATTTGGCGAAGCATTCTAAACTCGGACGCAGTGACGGGCGAGACGGACTTCTTCAAATCTGGCGCAGGCAGCATGGATGTGACCCGCTTGGTGGAGGAGGTCAGCTAGTCAGTCACCCCCTTATTGCTGCTATATGCTGGCGTAAAGTACTTTTTTGTTTTTCGTTGAAAAAACCGTATTTTTCGGAAGAAAATACCTTATTTCAAATACTTTTCCAGTACTTAAGGTGTTCCGGTCAAAAAGTGAAGTGTTTGGGCACAAACTACTGCATGAGTATATGACACGAAAGTCGGGTTTTATGGAAAATTATAGTCCAAACATCCGGCCAAAATTTAATCCGAACCAAAAAACTCATCGATTTTATGTTACAATTTTTTGGGAAAAGTGAAATGAAAAACGATAAAAACCACCTTGAAAAATAAATGAAAAAGTTTTCGGGCTCGAAAAAAAAACAATTTTTTTCGGGATCTTTTCGTGAAAAAAAAGCGAAAAAAAGCAACCTGACTGGTTACTTCAGGTGAAACAAAAATGCGGCGTTGAGCTGCTGAACGAAGACGTCTACATGGGGCCGTCCTTCGATGATTTTATCGCGACAACAGTGCTCAAGAAACGAGGCGGCGGTGGAGGAGAGCTCAAGTTTGACGCTGTACGTGATGTGTTTTTTGTCGAAACAGGTTTTGAACCTTGAAATATAGCATGACTAACTACAATCTGCGCTCTTTGTTGCGACATGATCAGGACCCCTTATTTTCTACCGCAGAATGTAAGGGTAACATGTTATCGAGTTGATATGGTCGTGGACCAACTAACAGAATTTTGCACTCTATGGATTCCACCACTCACCATAAAGCGAGTGCATATACTTCGAGTAGTTCTCCTACGTTTGTGATGATTCACAGATCCGTCTGCACGTGAACGACATGGACATCAGCTTTGGCCATCAACTGTTCATCAACGGCGAATTCATGGACAGCGCCAGTGGTCGGGTGTACGATACGATCAATCCGACCGACGAAACAGTGATATGTCAGGTGGCCAAGGGCAATGCCGATGACATCAACAGGGCTGTGCTCGCCGCACAGGTACGCATGTTGCGGTGTTGTTGTTGGATTGGTTGCGATTTTGGCAAATTGGGAATGACTAGATCAGATCAGGTCCATGCGCTTTTAACACGATCCTCATCCATACTGCTCATTTCTCATCCCTGAGCTGTGGAGATGCTGTAATCGCTCATCTGCCGGAGCACTTTGCAGCGGATACTAAGAATGTCTATGATTTACATGTGTACAGACTTGTTCGTAAAGTCGGCCCATGTTTGCCACCTCACGAGAAAATAAAAGCAAGAAAAAATCGATGTTTTCGTCCGCAGCGTTCAGCAGCTATTTCATCTAGTGATCGTTTCCAGGACGCATTCCTCAACGGCGAATGGGGCAAAATGTCTTCTCGCGATCGTGGCAAGCTCTTGTATAAACTGGCTGATCTGATGGAACAGCATAAAGTATTATGGCCATTTGCTGCGTATTTTCCTTGAATCTTTTTGTAAATTTTGTTTTGCATTCTCCTGCCTCTTTCATTTCTGCACAGGAAGAGTTGGCAACGATCGAATCGATTGACAGTGGTGCTGTGTACACCCTGGCATTGAAGACACACGTTGGCATGTCGATTGACACTTGGAGATACTTTGCCGGATGGTGTGACAAAATACAGGTGGGCTCACGAATACTTGTGTGCCGAAGGGCGCACGTGGCAGTTGCACGCATGTCAACTTACATAGTTGATTGGAAATCTTTCATTGTTGGTACAAAATCAGCAGTAAGGATTCAACAAAAACTGTCTAGGACGAGCAATGTCTCTGAAACGAAAAGCAAACGATCGACTGAACAACCGTGGCTAAGAAGAAGCAACAAATGAGTATTACCCGATGTAGCTGGGTACTTTTGGACCACCCTGTAGTCGCGAAGGGTGTCCTATCTTCAGTAATGTATGGTGCCTGGTGCGACCTTTTCCATTTTTTAAGGGCAGCAGCATTCCAATCAGTCACGCACGACCCAATCGCAATCTGACATTCACCAAGCGCGAGCCTATTGGTGTGTGTGGCTTGGTCACTCCATGGAACTACCCCTTGATGATGTTGTCTTGGAAAATGGCCGCCTGCCTCGCTGCTGGCAACACTGTCATTCACAAACCGGCGCAGGTAACTGATTGGTTGATGTTTTTAGTTTTCTGTTTTTTTGTGAGAAAACAACATTTGTGATATGAAATGTTACCATATGTTGCTTTCAAAATTTTTATATCGAGTTCATGCACAGGTATCACCTCTAACGGCACTGAAATTCGCCGAATTGACAGCAAAGGCTGGCATACCAAGAGGCGTCGTTAATATCGTCACAGGCTCAGGCAAGATTTCATTTGTGTTACTTGTCTTGTAGCAAGATTATTCATTGTTTGCGTTTGAGGTGCCGAGATCGGCCAGGCGATTGCCGACCATCCGTTGGTGCGCAAAGTCGGCTTCACCGGATCCACTCCCGTCGGCGCCACCATCATGAAAAGGTTGGAGTGCGGTTTGTTTGCTTTGTTTATGTGCGTGTTTCTTATCACATCAACCAGCCCTGACAATCTCAACAGCTGCGGTGTGAGCAATGTGAAGCGTTGTAGTCTGGAACTGGGCGGCAAGTCACCGTTGATCATTCTGTCCGACGCAGACATGGACAAGGCCGTCAGACAGGTGATGCGCTTTCTGGCTCTCTAGACCTTTAGTATTTTTTATGATTGTTGTGAACACAAGTAAGAATAAGCATGCGTTCCCTTCCACATTCAGGCAATGAGCGCAGTGTTTTTCAACAAGGGCGAGAACTGTATTGCTGCGGGACGTTTGTTTGTGGCCAACTCCGTTCACGACACATTCCTGGCGCGAGTTGTACGTTTCTATTGTTGACTGCAATAAATCCGTGTCGTAGCAACTGTTTCTATGATCCTTCAGATAGAAGAAACGAAAAAGATGCCCATCGGTGACCCACTGGATCGAGGCACTGCGCATGGACCGCAAAATCATTTGTGAGTGTCATTTTGAAAGATCGGCTTTGGAACCAACCACATGGGCCAGTATCAAGCTTGACGATCGGTTCAGTGCGGGTGGTCTTGCTTTGTTCATCTTAACTCTCATGACAATCACACATATCGAAATTTACAAATGCCACAAATTCCGACGATCGTAGCGTAAATGATATTCCCAAAGACTTGCGCTGGTCAAAATCATGTAAAGTCACTAGTAACCATAAGATGTTCTCGGTGCAAAATGCCGCATGACCAAGGCAAGGCCGTATTGACCGTCAAGTTTGATTTCGATATGTGCAGGCAATCGTTTGCATGTAAAATTATAGCAGTTCCTTTGTGTCCAGTTGTTTCAATCGACTTTTCAATTTTGAACTGTTACAGTTGATCATATTGTCGATTGCAGCGCGCATCTGAAGAAACTACTGGAGTACATTGACACTGGTGTGAAGGAGGGCGCCAAGCTGGTGTACGGCGGCAAACGATGCGATCGAAAGGGCTTCTTTTTAGAGCCGACCATCTTCATCGACGTGCAGGACGACATGTTCATTGCCAAGGAGGAATCGTTCGGACCCATCATGATCATATCCAAGTTTGATGACAAGTTCGTTACTGGCTGGCTTTATCTGTTCGTTTGTCCGTTTAGGATTGGTGCAATCGCACTGACGATGACCTGGTGCCCTGACCCTCTGCGAGAGCTGGTCGAAACTGGCACACCAAGAGGGACATTGCCGCACAATTCACATTGACATTTGATGAGGGGATTAACTATTACTATTTTGCAGTGATCTACCGGGTGTGCTGCAACGCGCGAACAAAACCGAATTCGGACTTGCCAGCGGAGTATTTAGTCAGGTGGGTGATGTTTCAATGACGCTCATCAGTCAGTAGTTTGTCGTAACTCGTGGTGACCAAGTCAGTGACAGAGACCTCTATTAATTACAATTACACTATGTTCAGAAAACACCTCTGCATTGGATTTTGGGTGCCCGCCAGCCCGCAAAGATTAAGCTGTCTTCGAACTTGTCGTTTCTCCGAGAAGTTCTTGCACATACACCTTCTGAGTGTGGCTGGACTGATCTTGCAGGACATCAGCAAAGTGCTGCGCATAGTCGATCAGATCGATGCGGGCACGGTGTTTGTCAATTGCTACAACAAAACGGACGTCGCTGCGCCGTTCGGCGGATTCAAACAGTCCGGATTCGGAAAGGATTTGGGTGCGTTTGTTTGGTAAAGGAGTTTCAGTTCTGGATAAACGACGAAGCTTTTTTTTCGATTTTATTTTTGGTGTTGTCATTTTACCACTGAATTGGCTTGGTGCATCGCATTGAGGGGAGAAAAACCATTGTAAAATTTGGTCTACCCCCTCCTTTTTTCAGGAGAAGAGGCCCTGCACGAGTATTTGAAGACAAAGACCATAACCATCGAATATTAATGCAGTCGCGTTCTGCTGGATGCACGCTAACTTTTCCTGCAATCATTGCAATTTATTGTCGACGTTTTCAAACTTTTATTGACTTTTTATTCACTGAAAAGAATGTTATTCCGGGAGAATTATATCAAGTGCCAGACGTGTAGTACTGTGTTTTATTGCTGTTACGTGATCATTCGCTGTTACAAACGTGTCAAGGGTCTATTATTGTCATTACCCCATTATTCCGCCGGAAAGGTGGCCGGACAATTGAGCAAAGCACATTTGAGCAAGACCACTTTGAGCAAGTGAAAAAGAGCAGGGCCAAAAGAGCAGAGCACTTATTTTGTTCCAATGGCTTAGGCTTAGGGTGATTTTGGTATCAGGCTTAGGCTTAGGCTTAGGCCACTTAAGATTCGTTTTGCGCTTGGGCTTAGGCTTAGGCCTATTCGTTTTTAGGTTCTGCTCTTTTGGACTCTGCTCTTTTTCACTTGCTCAAAGTGGTCTTGCTCAAATGTGCTTTGCTCAGTTGCCCGTCCGCCGCAGGAAACCGCATGTCAGTTTTGCCGCTTTTTTGATTTCATTTCGCTGCTTCATTGTTGCTTTGCTTTTACCCCTTTCCATTGTCGTTTTACATTTGCTACTGCGATGAGGTGGCACGTAGCTTTGTTTCTGTACCATAGCTGTGTTAGTGCATCATAACCGTACTGTACCACATATTTTTTCCGGAAATTATTATCTTTGGCTGACACACTGTTATTTGGTTGAAATTGGGTCGAATAAAAACCAAGGTGTGTAAATACAACCGAAGGCACAAAAAATATCGTTTTTCGCGAAAAATACTGACCATTGTTGATTGACTCACCGAATTCTGCCTTCGTCCGGTCTGTGGACCATTAAACAAATCCAAATAAAAGAAGATCAGAGCGATAAAAATGAACAGATGGTGATCGTCAGACGGTACATGAGGGTCGCATTTTTACTCTGCTGTGATTATTACTGGCAGTGACACAGTCTAATCATAGTGGGTCATCCTACAACGCCACGCAATTATCACCCCGATTCCAATCCACAACCATCCATCTACTCCCACTTTGTGTGCGTGTTGTCGCATTCTCAGTCTCCATTCTGATTCAATCAATGCAAACAGCCGCAATTGATTCGTCTCACTGTCATACATTTGGTCGACTATGTTGGTCTGCCATTGACGTTGCAAGTCGGCGAATGCAATATTTGGTTGTTGCTGCGTCTGTGAACAAATGAAACATCAGTCAGCAGTGTTTATGACCAAAAACAAAATATTTCAATGGCCAGATTTCTGGAAGCTATAGCACCCACTGGTTGTGATGGCAACACCACGAATGCAAACAAAGTTGAGCGTGTTCTGCTGCCTGTTACCACCTGTCTTGGACAGGCGGTGCACCAGGTCATCAGTGCGAATGAGCCAGCTGACGATGTGCATAACCCCAAAAGGACACTCAGGTACCGATCAGCAAACTTTTCTATGATCGAGACACAATAGTAATAATAAGCCAAAAGTAATAACTGCCAACAAGCAAACTCACCCATTGCTGAGACACAATAGACAATAGATAACGATAACAGGGCCATCCAAAAACGCCGATCACCTTATTCAGCAACAACTGCACGTCCAATCGTTGTTGTTGTGCCATATTCAGCAGTTGCAATGTTTCATTTGTGTTCGGCTGCATTTCACTGTTGATGCGCGTGCGTGCGTGCGACAGCAGCGTGTCGAGGGCAGTCAACTTCTTGGCTAGTTCCTGTGATACGAACAAAATTGTCTAGATGGTGAGAAAGTAGACGAGAACGACGACAACGCACCATTTGTGCGCACCCCGCCCTGTTGGCCCAAGTGGATTTGGGGCGGACGGGCGAACCGGAGCCTCAGCCCAGTCCCCAGTCCCTGGGAAAGGCTACGATACGGTATAATACGCTTTCAACATTTGATGTCATAATGGCGCGTTAGACAGGTTATCTGTCGGTAGTCCCCACATTGCCACAAATTAAAAAAAGAATATTGTGTCACAAGAGCATACCTCTTTGCTATCAACCTTTGCGATCGTGGAGCGTGTGCGTCCATACATGCTCATGTACGAGTCAGCTGTTGCCACACTCTGCAGATCGGTGGTGTTGTAGCTCTTCAGTGTTTGATCGCCGCTTTTTTCGAGTTCTGAATAATCTGCTTAGCGCTTTCAAAAGACTATTATGCAAGACTCCATGAAACCTCACCCACCAAGCTCCTTCATTCGTTGCAGTACATGTTTGAGTGTGCTATCGTAGGCCCTGGTCGCTTGCATCCTCCACTGACCCACCAACGTTTGTACGTTTAGGTCGGGAACGTTGCCGATCTCAAAATAAAACAACCTTTTTGTTGTCTTATTTGTATCTTGCATAATAACTGACGAAAATGTCGTGCATCGCACGAGTATGGCTGTTCGCGAGTGCCAGCGTTGTTATCATGCCCATCGTCATACCACATCATAAAATTTTAACAGGTCACTCACATAGGCAATGAACAGTTGCAGATCGGATCGTATCTTGTCAACCGCAGCCAACGCGTCCAGTTGTGCCTGTGATGCGTACCGTTTGAATGTGTCACGGTTGGCGATAATGTAACCCAAGTAGGTGTCAACCGCGATTGCTACACGTCGAATGTCCTGCAAGACAATGATTTCAGGTAGTGAAGAACTGGCAAACAGCGCACTAAATTGGTGGTTTAGGTTTAAAGTCACACTTGTCTTCACTTAACATCTGTGCCCAAGACTATAATATGTATTATACGTTCAGACTTGGAACTGTGCCAACCATAGGGCATAAGTACATAGGATTGGGAACAGGAGCATGCCCAAACCACGGAATGACTTCTGGTCCAAATCAAGCCCAATGAATGAATTCATACAACATTTCGCATTCAACTCACACTTTTGCCATTGACCGCTGTGAAATTCTGAGCGTGCGTCACCGTCAGCAACAGCGGTCTGACGTACCCGGCTCGGGTCAATTGGGCGAATGTTGAATTGCAGATCAATTCATACAACAAGGGTTTATCGTTGTAAGCACATGATTCCGCGGTTGTTGTTTGACCGTGGATTGTGACACTGCTTGAAAGCAGCACTGCCAGCAAAATTAAGATCTGAACTTCTTCACACATTTTGACGCGGATTGTTGCTGAACGGGGTTTTTTTCACTTTTCAGTCTAAGCAGAGCATTTCCACGTTTTATCTGCGGAACATACTGTGTTTGTCCTGCTTGTAAAACAGACTTTGTATACCAGTTGTTGTTAGTCATGTTTGTGTCACAGTTGTGATAAACAGTGGTTGCCAACCAACATAACGGCCACAGAACAAAAAACGGTTACCAAACGTTAATTGGTTGTACAGAGGACAATTGACCAATAGACCATGATGGCGAATTATGGAACAGCACAGTGGAACATTGGCTACAGATAAAGTCACACAAAACAGCTGTGCATAGTCAAGCTGGAAAGTAGAATACATTTTTTAGTTTCGGCGCTTGTCCCATGCATCATCTGTCTGAGCTTGCTGGCGTAAACAGCTTGAGTTGTTGAATTTTTGATATAATTCTTGCTGGTAAACAGCATGTAGTGGTTTGAGGGGAGGGGGTCAGTCGTGAACCATTAATTTCAAATCAGCGTTTTCGTACAAAATCAGGTGTTCAGCCAGCCGTCTACCGAAATTATTGTTCCAACTGTCGTGATTTGACAAGAACAACAGTGGGTTACTGTAGGTGTGTATCTGAGCATCAGTTGGCATGGAAACCAAGCAAGTACATAGGTGTGAACAAAAGCCGCTTGTGCAATTCGTATCTCGTTGAGGTTGAGGCCAAAGGTGCGCTCAAGCAAATTAGACCTGAAACCGTATTGTAGGTACATATGTAAATCTTAGCAAGCTTAACAGCAAATAACAACCAAAAGACGCATTGGGAGCCATTATTGAACAGGAAAACAGTCTGGCCGATCCCCCGAGATGTAGGGATGTGTCTGTCACGCGTGGACCTGCACACATCAAATTGTCGTGGTTGGGGGGTAGTCAATTGATCCCAATGGGAGACGATCGCAAGACAACGTGCACAGAGCAAAGACCAGATGAATGACAGCCCGCAGTAGTACATTACAACTTATGATTTCAACGACGTTTTCAGAAGCAGAGCATCAAAACAGTTTCAATTGGTGCCATTTCATTGATATTCATCTGTTTGGTCAGCGTCTGATGCATAAGTGTTAAAAAAGTCAAACCGGATTTTTAATAATTTACACATTGGATATTTCAAGATTTCGGCTGCAAAAACCACTCAAAGTGTTGATCATACTTTTCGCCCTCCAAAACACAAAAAAATCGTCACATGTGGCCAGGATTGGAAAAAAACTTTTTTAAACAAGTTTAAAAAAAAGCTTTTTTTAAAGTCTCAGATTCGAGGAAGTTTGACCAAATTTGCCTAAAAACACGCAAAAATGCGTAAAAATGAAACTTCAATTGACAAGTCACTTTTGTGACTTGGTTTACATACGTTATGAAAGGTGTTTACGTCATATCGGTGCGATCCAACAGTCTGTGCTGGATATGGACCGATGATTGTGGCTCTGTGGTATCAGACACCACAGTTGGTGGTCGAATAAGCAACAGAGGCGACACACCGACGATTTACTCTTAAACAACGCAGGATTCAGACAACAAGCTGCAGAAACACTTGTTGGGTCGTTGAATCAGTCGTATCTGACTTACCCGATGGGGTATTATGACATCGAAGTACCACGTAGGTACATGCACACGGGGTCTGATATGTGGGCAGACAGACAGGCCTGGAGTCGGCAACCCGCCTTCTTTCACTGTTTCTGTTTGTGATCGAAACATTTGTTATGTGCGAAATCTGTTCTCAAAGTCCCAACTGGAATTCCGTTCTGTTGACTGTTAATTTACTTCGTGTTTTTTTGGCGTCTGACATGCATAATAATGAAATGATGGGATCGCAGGCCTTCAGCTGAAACTTTCTGGTATTTGAGCCCATATTAGCAATATGAACATGCTGAAACCACATGTGTGTTTTTACACCTGTGGGTAGGCGGGTCCATCAGCGATCTTATTAGGACCTATAATGTGTATAAAACCATCATTCCCAATTCTATTTTGATCCAGTGTCCAACGAACATTTGACATTTGCGTTCATATTATACGTATATGAACAATCTGAAGTTGTTACGTCGTTCGCCATCGATCGGCGACCGTGACCATTCTGAGTTGTCCAAGATGGCCGAAGAGATTGTGCGCGCCGGACGAACGTCCGCGATGGTGATGGAAACTGGCCGTAGGAACGCCATTGCCTCGCCGCCGTTGGTTGAAACGTGTTCTCAGTTGTTGTTGTTCCCTTACCACGTTTCCACAAGTTTCAGTCAAACTTGGCGGACCAGGTGCCGGTGTCATTCAGATTGGAATTACAGCTGTGTCCTATTGTAGCCACCCATACTTGTCCGACCTGTCCGTCCACGGTCTTTCACCGTTTCGTCATCATCGTGGTCTCATCTGGCGGCTGGTCTTCGGTCTGTTTCTCGTCGGAGTTTGGACGCTGTGCGGATTTCAGATTGTGCAGGTCGGTTGGCCGTTCTTTTATTTGCATGGCAACCACAGCAAAAAGAACAATGGTATTTCAGTGATGTCGTTTGGTGCTTGCTAAGTGCCGTGCGATGCTTTAGTCTAATCGAATTTCGTAAAGTTGAGCAAATGTTATGTTTCTATACCTACAATCGGCAGGTGGTCAACATCTACTTGCGCCATGATATCAACGTCAACGTCCGGTATTGGCAGGACACCGACTTTGAGTTCCCGGTGGTTACCGTCTGTAATTTGAACCCGGCACGAAGGTCCGCACTGCAGGAAGTGCCCAAATTGCGCAAGTAAGTACCTAATTGATTCTGATGCACTTGCTATACACACCAGACCAGCGCACATACCGACAACGATTCAACGAGACGAAGCTTCTGGCTTAGAACTAACGAGCCTCCCCAGTTGAAATATTACTAAGCGTTGAAAAATACATCTTCTAAGACGTTTCCCTCATTGTATGTGCACAACTTCATTTAGGAGCATTTTCGATCAATTAGGCGAGCTTGAAGAGTCGATCATTTCCAACCGCGAGAACGGATCGGTCCCCGAAGGAGGCTTTTCGTCACGCGAAATGCTCCAACGCGAACTACACTATCAGTTGTACAAGCACAAGGTATTTATGAGCCTTTGCAGATAAGAAGTGACCGTCTGGGGTCAGAGTGCCTAGAAATTTGTTTCGAATTTTTCGTCCTAACGAGGAGCTTTCGTGTCGATTAGAACTGAAGAAGACTTTGAGACGCTCTAATTCAGTGACAGAGCGATTAACGTTGCGAATTTTCACTTTATTGCGAAACCAAAAAAAATTGGAAAAGTTATTTTTGTTTGTTTTCTGTGCTTGAGTGTGTGTGTTTGTTTGCGTTACATCCCAGTGTGGAGAAACGCGTGGTATACGGCTCAGTCACTGAAATCTTCTTGCGGGAATTTGTCACAGCAAAAAGTAGTCAGCGTGATCCGCCTGTCAAGAATCATAAATACAGAAAGTGCTCGGAATTGTGGGTATTGGGACCCACAAATAATGAAAAAGCTCGGTCATGTACAAAGCGGTCACTTGTCATCTGCAAATGCCCTTAACGCCGCACTAACATTGCCTAATCATTGAATTCCGCTGGCTTGAGTTCACCTTGCTGACAACCAAATGTATTGAAGATAACCTATACGGAAGTGGGTCACACGCGGGAAAAGATGTTTGTGCAATGCCTATTCCAAGGCAGACACTGTCAAGCGAATGCGATTCGTTACTGGGCGCATGGGACTTATGGTGAGCAAGCAGGGATTTCCAATTGATAGGAAAGATGAGCGAGGAATGGGCTGGAGAGGAATGACCAGTCACCAGTCTTCCTTCTATTACGTATACAATGTAACTCAAAATTATGAATTGATTTGCTTACAACTTGCCAAACAATAACAATAAGGCGACAATCAGGTGCGTGCTACACAATCAACATCAACATGTCGGAGCGTGCCAATTTCGTCGGTCCTCAATTCGGTCTGGAATTGGTGTTGGATGACGATGCACTCGAGTACATGCCCAGTCAATCGGCTGCGCTCGGATTCAGGGCACGTCTTCTTTCTGACTCAAACCACAAATTGGTCTAGGTTGCTCATGCCTGTGATGCCGTTACTGTGCATTTCTTCTGATTGTTGCATTGTGCATTGTTGCGACCGACTACCGATTTCGATTAGTACTTGACACATTCCGTTCAGATCAGCATCAACCACGAGGCGTACCCGCCGACACCAGCTGACAACGGCATCAGCATTTCACCCGGATTCCGGACGTCGGTCGGATTGACCAAGACACGAATCGATCGACTCGATTGGAAACACAAAGGGGGACGACCGTGTGGCGGCAACAACGAATTGATGCGTCAATACGCCATTGGGTTGTAAGGCGTTATCCAGGACCTGGATTCAGTTTCGGCTACAATCGACTCCCGTCATAACGGAATTGCTGTGATATTTTGTCCATTGTAGCTATGTAATTTACCAGATTAGGACCCACCATAGAAAAAGACGAGAACTCGTGGCAGAAAAGTATTCCATTATGGTCAAGCGCGTCAAAACCGCACAAACGGGCAAATGCATTGTGAACGCAGGTGAAGGGCACGCATGCCACTGAACATTGCAGCTGGCGCAACATCACCGGCCGTCTCAACTACACGCGACCACTTTGTGTCCGTTCGTGTTATCTGGAACACGTTGTGAGTCGCTGTGGCTGTGTCGATGCCGAGGCCATGCCATTCGAATACAGGTTGCACATCAAGGGGGTCAACTACAGTTTTAACCTGATAATTTCATTTCAGTTCAAAAAACGCAAACGTGTGCTCTCAAGCGACAAGCAGTGCGCAAAATAGTTCATCAGATGCTAGTGATTCAGTTCAACATCCAATCGGCAATGTTTCCGTTTGTCAGGGGTGACGAAGGAGACGTGGGGGAGCGAAGGCGTGCCAACTCGACGCTCGAGGCTTGTTACTACAAGAACGACGAGCAGAACATGTGCATCCGACAGGTGATATTTATGACCAAGAACACAAAAGACAAATTTTGGACAAACTGGTTTTCTCAGAGAACGAAGTATATATACATAGTTATATGCTTTTGCATTGCTTACGCTCCTTAATGCACACCATTATCTAATCTATGTCAACCTTTGTGATCACGACACAGCATCAAGGTTGCTGCACAGGTACTAATCGACATTGAAATGAACAAGATCTGCTACGAAGACATGTGTCCGCAAGAGTGTGTCTACACGAACTACCTACAAAAGATCACACAAAGTCTCTGGCCGCGACAAGAGTATCTGGAGTCGAAGCTGAAAATGTGGGGTCAGCAACGACCAGATCTCATTAAGATTGACACCCTACATAAACGGTCGCAAATGTCGCGTCATCTTGCTGCTTTGGTCGTGTTCTTCGAGGTGACTGATTGGTTTTCAAGGTGCAGCCAGGTGGAACTGAGTTGTTCCTAAGAACAAGGTTTTGCGCATATGTACCTATGTATGTACGTAATACGCGCAGCAGCACTTTCCTTTCCATGATTGGTAAGGACACCGCAAAACACAGTTTGTTTTCGACATTTAGCAAATTGGTAATTTTGGCTGTTGGCCATTTGGCTGGGTATATACAGTCCATTTGACGAATTCAATGGTTTTGTACTTGCAGTCATCCGAGTACAAATTGATCGAACAAAAGGAGGCGATGAATTTCTGGCAGTTGATGTCTGCGATCGGCGGTTCAATGGGTCTGTACGCGGGCATGTCGTTTCTGTCCGTGATTGAGTGTCTCGATCTGTGCGCTCGTCGTGTTCGAAAATGTCGACCACAAGAGCTGCACGACCATCGACGTCACGCTGCAAGACATTTTCGCAAGTCGTTCAGTCACGTGCGAATGAAGTTGACCAGTTTGAGTGGCGCACAAACGTCGCTCGATCAGCAGGATGGACACGTGGATTTGGGATGACCAAACATGATTAAAATTGGACGCGGAAATTTATTGTTCGGTGCAAAGTGGCAAAGACAAATTCTCAATGTGAGACTGGGTGCTGTCTTGTGGACGTGCTTTGCACAAAAGATGATAGTCGTATCGTTATCCTCAATGGGAGCCTGTGGCCATACACCTTTTATTGAACCTTCAGTCAAATCTGACCTCTTATACCAATAATTGGGCCCCACCCCTTTAAACAACTGTGAACCTCATCAACTCTTGTCGGACTCGCAGTCACATTTTTGCCCATAACTATTTCGGAAAATGGAGTATATGTATGTATATATAAATATTTACGCCTCAGTAGCGTGCACCTTTGTTATTGAGTATCGTCGTTACAGTGTTTGGTCCGAAACATTTAGGACAGACGTTGGACCGTTGCTTGCGCATCGAAAGTTTATGGGCCGCATCAACTTTGAAGCAAGTCCATTGGCATGGATTTGGTTTAATTTTGGTTGAGCTGTATTCTGTGATAGTGTTAGCGCATTAATTTGGACAAGCGTAAAAGTTTTTTATTTGGTGAAGGGGTAGAACTTTTTATTGGATCCGTTCAAGTCAACTTCAAAATAATTCGTCTCATGAGTTCGTGGCTGGACTATGCGTGTTTACTGTTGTGTGTTTTGCGAACACAGTTTCAGTTGTGCTCGTTTCATTGATATTGCTGGCATTTATTGTATCTCATGCCCGTTGCCAATTCACCAATTCTTCGTTCGATCCCCTCAATAAAGCACGATGCTATCGATAGGTTGGAGAAGTGTTGCAAAAACAATCAGAAAAGAACAATGGTTGACATTCTTCAGACAATAACAACTGCTCAAAAATTGTCGCTGTCACTTGTTCATAATTAACCATGCGCTTCACACAGATTGTTGACACGCTTTATACCTTCTATAACACCTGTTTTTTTAATTGATTGTCTGGGCCCAAATGCGCAAACATGCGAAGTCACTGGTCTAACAAGACTCAATCAAATAAGTTTTCTTTCCAACGAATCCTTTGGTCAATTCCTGTACTGATTGTGCAACGCTGATGAGCAGTTGTGAGATGGTGATGTTTCGCACGAACATGTAAAATCCAATAAATGCAATCTTGAAGGCCAGATTATTGATGAAGGTCGGGTTGAGGTCAGTGAGAAAAAACAGACCAAACAATTCACCCAGATACGAATGGAATGTTTGCGTTAAGGCATGCACTATGATGAGGTACAGGCCACCACTGGCCGCCGCTGTATGATACACGCATTGCATGGCTGATACGTGCTGCATTGTCGGTAACGCTGAAACACACCAAAACTGTCATCAGAATTCAGCAACGTAGCGGACAGCTCAAGTTTAGAAAAATCTGGTGAGCACATTGATTTTTCGGAATTAACGCCGTGCTCTTCAAATATGCTATGAAATTAGTAACAATTTATCGGCACAAGTCAACCAACCAATACATCCGATCACCGCCAGGCCAAACCGCCAATGGGCCCCAAACCATGAATACTGCAGTCGCATTAAGGCTTGTCCAAATTCGCCACTGGCCACACCGATGAGGCCAAGCACACTGGTGCTCGTCAGGGATATGTAGTAGGCACAATCGCTTGGGGTTAGGCTTGGATCGCGGGCTAACTGAGTGCATGTTGGGGACGTGTGCTTAGTGTGACACAAAAGACCTCAGTGGCGTACATTGCTGATCAAACCTACAGATACGAAAAACTGAGCAGTGCAAAGTTCTATTCGTCCATTCCTTACCTGATCTTCCAAGGCGAGCACATAGAGCACGTGCAATAACAGGGCGGTCACACCGCACACGAACAAGTTGAGATCGAATCGCAATTCCATGATGCCTGAGAATGATCTGTAGTCGACAGTAACGCAAAGGAGACGTTCGGGGCCGAAACGCAGAAAATTTTTGGCACTTTCTCATGTGTTGGTCCTTTGAAACTTGAACGAACGCTCTCGAAGAATACCGAACCTGTGCACATCACACCGACACAGAGCACGGTCAACGCCTTCCATTGAGAATCGCTGAGAGTTAAGGCAGTATTTGGACGATGCAGGGGGTTCATGAAAACGAACGAACTTTAAATGATCATAAACCTTTTTAAACAACATGGAATTATGTCTTACTGTCTGAGAAACAAATAAACGATCGGGCCCGTTCCACCGACAGCCCAATATGACGATGAGTACATTCGGCCCACAAACGATAAAGTGAAATAGGTGTACACTGACAGACACAGCGATGGAAGGAGCATACATCGAAGGGCATTCATACGAAGTCGGAATCTATAACGGTCGTTGTGGTTGGCACCCGAGAATTGCTGGCGGAAGGGCGCGATGTATGTGAGTATTTAGTTAACAATACAGGTGCTCTTATGTTTCTATATGAATAAATTAGCCTGACCTTGACGTAAACGCAACGATGACGGCGCACGCGGCGAACTGAGAAAAGAGAATCGTTGTTGGGTAGTTGAAATCGAATTTTTCGATCACAATCTGCGAATAAAAATACAGGAATACATTTCCTTGATTGCAATTGTCAAGCATTTATAGACCCAAAATCGTAATTCGAAGTTCGAACCAACTCTGGTGAACAGTGACGTGGCCAGTGTGGCTGCTCCGTACATGAAAGCTGAAGATTCATCCATTGTGGCGAATGGAAAATTCGGAAAAGTAAATATGTGACTGAAGTGCCTGGGTAAACGAATATGTGCATTTCACCGTCTAGAAAGGAAACGTCCAAACAACAGAACAGAATTATTATCCATTATCGGAAAGTCACTCGCTCATTTAGTATATCGTGACATTGGGTCAAGGAGAGCGAGGGGATGCATGGTGACAGCCAATGAAAAAAGACTTTCTTCTAAAGTGGTCAAGGCAGCGGAGATATTGCCCTGTGTACCTTGCGGCCTTTCACATGCATTCATGGTTCACGGTCGGCTGAATTGTTGTTCATCGTACTTGTCATGCAAAATTAAACAATATTGGAAGGGAACAACGTTTTGCATTCCATGGTTACAGAAACGGAAAGCTATAATGGCAGCATGAAAATAGAAGCATGTCAATATTTAGCATGCTAACACCCAAACCGTGAGCCCCTAAAGTCCTGAACTGAACTGGTTGCATATTGGCCGGTGATCGGCCCGTTTTTGCCGTCGGCTGACTGGGGGCAATTCCACCGCTCGTTAAAATTAGTGACATAGTCAAACCTCGATACTTCTTCAACGCAAAACGTCACATGGTGCGACAAAACCGGACCAATCACCGTCTTTGACTTCGACGTTGATCTTCAATCACGAGAGAGTTCGTGAATAATCACACTGAAGCATCACATGCATAAAAAGTGAAAAATATAAATCAGCATTGCATCAATTTGTTAATCTTGCGTTGATCCACATCTATAACCCTGTCCCTGCCACGTGCCCCTTCCCCCAATCTCCAGGCAGCCGTATAGAACACAGCAGCCAGAAGGCCGACGCCGACGCCCATGTAGTTGACAAACGTCGGATTCGGATCACTGATGAAGTACAGGCCCACCGCGTCGCCAATATAGGGATGGAACATTGTCTTCACACAGCCAACAACGCACAAATTGATAGTGCATCGATGCGCCATGCATTGGAACATGGCCAGATTCATCAGACATGGGATAGCTGAAATACAGTTGTGGCGTTTGTGTGTTCACAATCACACACTGGACGATGTCCTGGTGCACCACCACACCTGGACCAAACTCAAACAAAACTCCTCGAAACTGAATATTACTTATATCCGGAACGTTTCACAATAAAAAGGGTGCAATGTAATTCAAAGACAAAGCAACAAAACGAACTGCAAGTGAAGAAGAACGCAATCCAGAACGTCCATCCACTGGTGAACCAGCTGTTCTTGACGTACAGAAATGAATCGACGATTTCATCATTGAAAAGGTCAATCGCCAGGAAGAACACAAATGCGTGAATGGCGTTGTAATAGAGCGCCTCGATTGGGGTGATGTTTTGCTCCTGAACTCAACAATCGTCATCCAGTTATGAACAGGGCTGTCGGACTGACGTCTTGGTGCTTGGACCAAATTACTCATCCTAAACGTTTTACTACAAAGACCGGCGCTAGAGCTTGAGCCCAAACCAATGATAAACGAACATTACATAGGTGGAAAGTTTGCAGTGGCGTAGGAGAGGGGTATGGGTACACTAACAGCCGCTACACCAACCAAGCGACGACGTGTTTGAAACATTACCAACCTGAATGGCTTTTTCCATGTAGACGAGCGCAGCAACCTGCAGCAACGCACCGAACAGTCCGTGTGTCAACGAACGGGTGTCGAGTCCGGTGTCGAAGTAAGCTGCAGCAAGATCGTCGTCTGACACTTCGTGCACCAAACGGGACGGAACTGAACATCGTGTCAGTGCCAGTGTGTGTGTGTGTCAATGGGCCGTGTTCACAACGTTCGCTTGTTTTCGATCGTGAGATGTTCACATTGGCTACTTAGGTACATATTTCTGTTTTTTCTAAAGCACCATTCTTGACCAGTGAAAGTTCGGAGAGAATTGTTAAACCGGTCACCACTAGTGCAAGAAACGAAAATCAGGATATGAACTGTTGATCGAGCTGACGATTGCAGTCGCGATTACACGAGCTTTGTGAATGCGGCCCAATATGTGAAACGAACACGTTTCAGTTCCGCCTCTGTTAAGTTTTCTCCTCAGTCCACGCACTCCGTACTTTTTTTTATCAACTAGAACCCTGGCCTTATTTGGGTTCAAATGTTTGTTTGCAAAATGTGGTTTTATGACGGTTTATGTAAGTATTCCCATACGGAATTTGAAGAAAGTGATTAGGATAATGTTGGGAATGTAAAAAGTTCAGAGAAAATAAAGAACGCATGAGTCATTGTCAGAATTTTATCTCAAGAACTGTTCTAAAGTAACGTGTATTGGAATGCACATAGAATGAGAGTGTGATGACATTCAGCAATTCGACTAACCAGCGAACGTGCCCGCAATGCACACAATCATCATGGCGATGGTCGACAGTCGATTGGGTGTGATGAACCCGGGCATGAAACGCTCGCCCGATCGACGCATACTCTGACGCACGAACAGGTACATCACCGGCACCCACGATTTGTACATGTAGTACTGAAACATCACAGGGTTTGTGCGGTTATGGGGTACTAGTAGCGCTCGAGCTCAGCAGCGGCTTACACTAACGTGTTCTTAGGCTTAAGAGGGTCGAGGATTGTTTGGTAAGCCCAAGCCCAGATCTTATCCTGAATATAAGCATGAGCCTAAGTTCAAGCCGCAGGTCTTAACCGAGTGCCTGAGCCACCGCCCACCGCGAGTGCAACCAGTACCGCTATTGCAATCTCTGGCTGATGTTACAAGGTGGTGCTTTCAAAGTGCTACCTGCCCTGGCGACGATTTGGTGCACTCCCCTTCTGTGAAAGAAGGCTGAAACGATCGATCACTCGTTCAACAACGAAATACTATAAAAAACAGTCTCTTTCACGCTCACTCACTTGCGGTAGATACTCCTCGTAGACATACCACAGCTGGTAGAACACATAGGCGTAGTAGATTAACGATGGATAGAGCAGATATTTGGCACGGGTAAATTCGTACATCCGGGGCACCGACAGGTAGCCACGTACGCTGAAATATTTAATCGGCTGCAATGACCGGATAGCAAAGTGCGAATTCCAGATTATTGTGAACAAACCGAACCGAAAATATGACAGCACAAGGATGGTGAACAAACTCTGGGCAGTCAACAGCACGATTGGAAAGACGTAGTAGAATTTTTCGGTCATGACCTGTGATAAAATGTCAGATACTGCATACGTGGTTTTAAAGCCAAGAAACAACAGTTTTTATCTCATGTAAGAACTAACTTTAAGACAAAACACGAGTAACAAGTTCATTAATCCATAAAGCAGCGGTGCCTTGCCACGTGTGCGGTACTCAAGCCAATCTAGCATCAGCATGTCAGATTGACGGTCCATGTTTGATTTCAAGATCCTCGATTAATGACGCCGCCTGAAACTGGTGTACTTGAGACGCGTGACTGTGGGCGGATGTGGGTAAGATCGAAAAAAAGTGTCTCCATGCAAAAACGCAAAAATGGACTGAAACAGCTGTCGTAATCGAGAAAGGAGCTCGTTCTCATTGCCTGTGCCTCGCACATGTGTTGCGCGCCGTGACCGTGTGTGCGTGTGGGCCGTTGAGCGTCGCTGCAAATGCGACGGGCCCGAAAATACTTGATCGCAAATTTTGCGGTTTGCGCCCTCAGAGAACCTGAGCATGGCCAGCAATTCTATTCTCAAAACTCAATTATTGTCGTGCATGCGATATGTGTTAACGTGAACGTTACACGAAAGTTAATTAACGAATGTGTGCATTGCATACGTGTGCAGTCAAAGACGACAATTACGTTTTGCGTGCCGTGAATAGAACACTAGTGGTTGGGTCGCACTACGTGGCAAGGGATCATAAAACAACACGCTTTGACCACTCTTCGTCGCTGTATGAAACATCAACTGCAATCATTCTGGGAGTTACCATTGTTTTACTCGATGAACGCACAACCTCATTACACCAAGCCGAGTTTTAAGAAAAAGATATCACAATGAAAGAAACAATTCAGCCAATTATTGAGTCATGATCACAGAGCTCAGAAAACCTGCCTTTGTCATCGAATATGGCTCAAGAATGTTGATCATAATCTCGCAATATCACTGTATGTTCTCTTTCCCTTTCGGTGTTTGTGTAACGTCCGTCTTTCTGCTGGTGCTGTTGGTTCGCGCCTTGTTTTCCCATCCGATCACCATAAAGTACCAAGCGATGGCCAGTGTGCCACACGCGGTGCCCACCCAATTGTGCAGCATTGGGGGCAGCTCAATGTACGGCCCGAACCAACGGGTCGTCCAGTTGTGGTACAGACCCTGGAAAAGCAGCACGTTCTCAAACTTGGGGTGCACCGTCGTTGAAGCACTGCACGTGGTGACCAACAGTTGAATCCCCATGCCCTATCTGCGACAGTCGAGTTTGTGAATATTTGTGGGGTGACCGAAAATGCCGGACTCTGATCACTGCACAATAAAGAGGGCAGACTGAACAAATAACCGTAGATTGGGCCAGTCCAACTTCCTCAGCTGAAGCAGTCCTGCAAGTGTCCGTGCGGAAGCACCCAACAGATTCTTTTTGCACACCAACCTTCAGATTGCCGATAACACTCATGTGCAGACTTCGGTCCCGAATCAGGCATTGGCCCATCGCAAGGAATTGCAACAACGGCAGCAACATCACCTGATGACAATGCTGTTTTTTTTCGGGAAGAGTAGACAAAGATTCTTTTTCATATTATTGAAACTGAACGTGTACGGGGTTACCTTAGATTTGGACCAGGCCCATCGGCGATGTCCCGAACTGGATAACGTCATGGCATGAACGCCCAAAACCACAAATTGTGAAAACCCCAGAAATGGTTGACTAAAACTTACCGCCACATAGGCAAACCAAAACTGAGCGGTTTTGGCAAACCAAATGTGCAGGAAGTACATCCAGGATTCCTTCAGTTCATCTTGTACCATGTCACAAATGGCGTAGAATATTATGCCGTGGACGCAGAAATGATAGAGATTCTGCAATGTTAACAGATGGAGTCAAATTGTAATGATGTAGATAGTTTTTTAGGTCAAAAATTAATTTTGTCGCCAACTTCTAACGGCGAGAAGTCGAATTCTTTCATTGTGCGTTCGATGGTGACCAAGGCCATGACGTGGAAGAAACAATCACATGCGCCGTACATCCACGACCACGAATGGTAGGGCATCTCGTATGCACCTGGGCTGTGAAACATCAGTGAGTGGGATAGGACACATTGTTTGTGTCCAGCAGTGTGGGACCAGGCGAATGCCGGATATGCCTCACACGTGGTAACATCATACAAAAGGTACAAAAGGTGATGTGCGTGACCCAGGCAAGAGCAGTCCGATCACCAAATTGGGTGTCGGTCTTGTATATGAAGTTTATCACCACTCAACTCACAAGCCCACATCGACGTGATAATGACGAGAAAGAGCGCAAATTGACTGCGTGGCATCAGATGTCTGGGTTTGCGCAGAATGTACCGGTTGAAAGCGAACATCAGCAGCGGCATTGTGCGCTTGACCTGTCAGAAAGAACTTTACCATATGATAATTTTCTAACCCAAAATATCAAATCCAAAAAGCGGTACCATTTCGAAATGCGGCACATCCACCCCGTTCAGTCCCCACATGCAAAAGTAGACGTGCATGTAATAGTAGAAATGGGGATAGATGATCTCCTGACCACGGGTGATGGAGTAACGCGGGAACGATACTCGACCACGTAGTCTGAAACATCACTGTCTTGTCAGCATGTATTAAATTTGAAAATTAGGTGTCTGATCAGACGACACAATGCTTTGATGGCACGGCCATTGCGCAAGACTAGTGACACGTTGTTGTTTCCGCCTGACAGCTCAGGTGATCGGAGCCAATCGTCAGAGACGAAATCACCGGGTGAACACCACAAAATGCCACATGCTCCAAGAGGCTAAATAGTCCCATTGAAACATAAGGCAAATAACGTGCACTGGTCATTTTCAAATTCCCATTCAAATATCAGCAACGTGTCACTGATCTTGCGCAAAGGCGTGCCCTCAAAGCACCGTGCCGTCTGACCAATGCACCCCTCAACGCACCCGCAGTCATGGGTGTCTGATGTTTCACAGTGTACAGCCAACCTCAAATATTCCATGATCAGCCATCCTATGACGCATTGGAAAATCATCTGTGCCACCGGGTACTCATAATAGTACTCGTACGCGACTGCCTGAATTTACAAGGTGCGCAATTGTTGGTGGGCCGCTAACTTTGTGGGCCGGATGTTTCGCGTGTGAGACTCTGGTCCAAGAATGTTGTCATTCTCGTTATGTCAAGTAAATGATACATGAGAACTTTGTAAACTCAAAAAAAACAAAAAATAATCCGCCATCCAACTTTCTGCGCAATCACAGTCAACGTGTTGAGCACACCGAAACTCAACACTGAAACATCACGAGTTCGCAGTTCGAGTGATTCGATCCGGGTCAGTTGACCGAGTGCTGGAGATTTCATCGCCATTTTGGCTGTGATTTGCTGGTAAACGTGCAGGGATTGCGTTTTTCAGACGCCCAAAGCGTCCTGAGAAACTTTTGTCCTTGTTTTGTCACGTCACGTTGGCGGTAACTGTAGAACGCTCAAGGCACGCCATTTTTGTTGGACAACCCTGTTGCATGTTGTTAACCTTGATTTACCACTAATTGTCGTTTTTCTTCGCGTCTCCCATGGCTGGTTGCATAATTAAGCGAAGTGCGCAGTGCAGGGTGTGTCGTGTCGTGTCGTGTTTTGCTGGATTACTTTGGGGTGAGAGTTTTGGACGTGACACATGACTCTGTGAGATAGGGGAGAAATATGTTTCAAATGCTGTGAAGGAATTTTGAGATAGAATCCCGACTAAACACCAATTTATAGCGAACTAAATGCAGTCCACGTTGAAGCACATTAAGTTTACCAATACGTATGTAGAATAACAACTTTCAAATAGAATGCAGGATTACACAGAACACTAGTTTGACAGGGTGCTGGTCTTAATGTTTCATGAAAAGTAATTATTCAGATGTATTGAACATGCAGTCCTGAGCCGGGTACACATTAGGATGATGCTTCACTTGCGAGCAACTTGACGGACAGTTCGTAGTAGTCGTCGGTGGCTTGACGAAGGTCGTCCAATCGAATGTACTCCCATTGACTGTGCGCGTCGCGGATCGAGCCCGGCCCGTACAAGAAGCTCTTCGTGAATTTACACTGCAACAAACAACATGAATTCTTGTTTTACTTTTAGCGATTTTCGTAGTCAGTTACAGGGTTTCGCAAGGTGGAGTTATTTAGACGAATGCTCACACATTCCCTCTCGAATATGTCAACTCCGAAACCATAAAAATGAGAAGCCGAAGAAATAATAAACAAGCATAGACATTTTTAATATAAACAGAATTATAAAAGTAAATAATATGACCTGTAAATAAGGCGCATCGGTGCCAAAGGCGACAACGGTTGTGGGTCGGTCGGGCGGTGCTTCGAATATGGTTGGACTCGAACACGATGAACCCACGGTCAGATCCGCTCGATCACCAACAACCTGAAAATTCAGGGTAATTAGCTTTTAATCACTCTACTTTGGCGCTCCAGCTACATGTACAGTACAATCTTTGGGCTAAATCCGCCCTGATGATGTCCTGATGCACCGTGGCCATCACTGATGAGCCACCACCCGTCAACAACAAACATTAAATCCAAAATGTTACCTTTTTGATTTGTTCAATCAGTTCCTGCACCGGATTAACCACCCTGAACAGCAAGGTGGCTTCGGCACGTTCAGCCAATGCGTTTACCGCTTGGCCGCCTTGGATCAGACCAATGTTGATTGTGGTGGAGCCTTGATGGTCATATGGGGGAAACGATTTGGTTTTTGCGACAGATTAGTACGATTACTCCAAAATACGATTTTTTTGCGTTGAGGAAAACTTACCCAGTCGATCGCTAGTTGGCCACGGTTCGTTTCTCATGTCATGCAAAATGTCCAGCAACGTTTCGACGGCCGATTGACCCTGCATAATGCAGAAATCTGAAGCATCACACACAACTGCTTCTTGTGAAAATAGATACATTCAGGGTAATATTATACTAACACGTGCTGCAGCCCTATTCGGAGTAATACAAACGTGCTGTAAGTAAATATGATGTACAATATGATGTCACAGTAGTTAGTTTTGCCCATTTCGGCTTGCTTTCACATATGGGCGAGGTGCCAAGCCTCGTCGGTGCAAACACGTCTGGCCAATTGACTTCCAAAAAGCACAACGAAGAGATCCTACTGCAAACCTGTTCAGTGTGGTACTCAGTTCGTTATAATACTGAAACGTGCTGCAAACCTGCTCAGGGTAGCCTGAATGTGCTGCCTTGCCATGTGTCTCCAATCGAATGTTTAGCACACCCTTGTGCCCGACCGCCCATTTCATTTCGGTCGGTTCGCCAACTATCATGTACTCCGGACTCAGGTGCAGTTTGTTGGCCTCCTGTGATGTTGCAAAGTTTCAAATTAATTGTTGTCATTTTGTTTGTGAAACATAATTTTGTGAACGATAACAAAGTAACGCATGATAAACTGACGCACAATCATGCCATAATGCCCATTCTCTTCGCTCACAACGAACAGCAGGCCGAGTCGATCTACCAATTTCGGCTGTTCATTCACAATGCGATTGGCTGCGAAGCACATGCCGGCCACCATCGCTTTGGCGTCACACGAACCACGACCTGTGCTCGAAATGTGGTAGTGCCCAAGAACAATGACACATCCAATTACGATGGAAAAAATCAAAACTTGATCGATTAATGGTGAACCTTTGAGCACGTTGCCTTCGCGTGTTGGGGGAATGTAGGGCGGCACGGTGTCGATGTGCGTGTTCAGAATCACTGTTGGTTGTTTATCCGTTGTGTAGGACTGTGAAACATCATTGTTGAGTAATGAATGGTACACCATCAGTCGTTTTTAGCAAAAATACGAAGAAAATGGTCTTTTGTACCTGTCTGGTAGCGAATATATTGTATCGTTCTTCAAGTCCGTGTGAGACGGGTTGTTTCACCAGCCACCAGCCATGCGCCTGCAGCCATTCGGCCAGCGCGTTGCCGAACGTCGCTGAAATATTATAGTTGGGCTTCGATATCATGTTCGTCAATTTGTGAAAGTTTGGTTTATTGTTGGAAATCCCACGGCCACGGAGTTTATCGGAAGAAATCTGTTGTAAGAACGCTTGGGCTTCAGTTTTTGTGAACTTCCTAAGTCAAGCTCAAAAGTGACCCCCATCCATCATCGTTTGTCAAACGTGGACACGAACGCTGCATCCGCAGACTGAGACGGGGATTGTTAACTGTAGAAACTATTTTGTCAAACCAGAGCTGGCGAATTTTGACCAGCGTAAAAGTGCATAATCATATACGCTGATCAACATTAGCGCTTCGTTCGCTGTCAAAACTGGTCCATCAGTCACACAATCGTGCCAAACAAAAAAAAAGAAATTGGTGTGGCTTGCTGACACATCTGACTGACAGCAGTTTCCAGTGCCGTGCCCCAAACGCACCCTCGCGTCCACTCGTTGAGTCGATGCGCATTAAGGCCTCCAAAAACTCGGCGACATCCTGCGTGTCTGGCAATGTGTTTGGGTCATCGGTGTTGGACGACATGATCACGTGATTTGGCTGTTGACTTTGGTGTTTGGCCTTGCCGCTGAACGTACGCACCAACACGCGGTCAATGAAATCCATTCTGGGTGACACAAGGGTGCATGGCTGGATCATAAAACTGATCGGCGAAATGTCATGTCATATTTGATTGGATGCACATTTATTAAAGAAACATGGCACAAAGGCGACATGCGCTATCACACTGATTTTATGTCATAATAATTTGTCTGCGCGTGAAGCCAAGCGCAACCTTTTGATGGCGGAAAAGAAAAGGACATTTTTTCAGCAGCAAGTCTGCGTGACTAAAGCAAAATGCATAAGACAGCACTCAGCGTAATTCACGACTATCAATTTCAACAACACCAGCTGGCTGGCTCCGGAGGCCAGCACACACTTTTGGTGTACGAATATACGAAAAAGATGAATACGCTAGCTGTTGGTGTTTGACGCGCTGTGCCCCCTCAGAAAGTAACCGGGATAGGACGAACAGACCGGAAATGAAGCTGCGATGCACGAAACAGGCATCTAACGGATCGGACATCACGTAAGAAATGAGAAGTATTTTCTCGTTCAGGAAACTGACCTGTCGGAATGCGGATTGGTAATTAATTCCAAAAATCCTTTGTGTTGTGTGCCTGCTGTTCTTTAGCTACGGCACGTAATCATTTATCAAGTTAGGTCACGAACGAAAAAAATTGGAAAACAAGAACTATTCAAACATACACTCGATAATGAAGTTTTTGAGCATAGAAGAGAACAAATAGCGTGTACTCAATCAAACAAATTGCCTAGCTACTATACTGCTTTGTATGCTCACGGACATGAGAAAAATTCTTATCGGAGTGTGGGCAAGCAAAAAGCGAGATAACAACACTTGTCTATGGTTTAGCTTAGTCCTAATCAGACACACAAAACAGAAATAACGAAAAGATTTTTACAGATTAGATCTGTTTATGGGTAATCTCATCAAAAGAACGCCCATTAGGACCGAATACCGCCCAAAAACAAGGGGCCCGAAAAATTAGATCACAGTTACCACGAATCAGCTATAGCACCATAGCATGCTGCTCAACATGCCAAATTTGGATTTGAGACTGACAATTGGCACAATTGAGTGTCTTCGAACGTATGGGAATGATGTGCGCCTGATGGATTGGGTTCTGGTCTGGTGCCACTCTATTATGAGTACGGCTTGAGAAGATAACGAACCTTCATTCCAAGGAAGTCAGTAACTTGGCATTTTTTGAAACAAAGAGCACCACAATTTTCTTACAGAAGTACACCAACGCAACATTGTGATCTGACATTGCGTAAGCTAAAGAACACCAGGGTTTATGTTTAGATTAAGAGTGAAGAGCGAAAGACACTGCCCTTTTCCGGTTGAGCACCTTATTTCCTGCCAAACAATGTGCGCGCCAACTGGCCCCCGTACACTCAGGGTGTGCGCGTGGAAAATGGACCGCGATTGTTTATTACTGTGCGCGCGTGAGAAAACGCACATGTTGCACAAAAACGTGACTTTGAAAGCCAACAGATTTACTGAAGCAAATAATTTTTACTAAAAATACGAGCGAGCTTTCTTACGAATGTGCCAAAAAGTATACAACATACTCACGCACGCACTCGGACCGCAGATGTCGGAGGGTTTAAATCACGTTGTGCCACACGCATAAGCAAAGTTTGATCATTCCAGCGCGCCCTCCCCAACAGTTTGAATTGAAATTTTTAGCCGCGTGGCTGAATCTAGCGCATGTTGTGAGTGTGGGCTTACTCCAAACTCGTCAAGGCAAGTCGTCGATTTTCGGTCAATGCAGCCAGCTCTATGATGTCGTCGGCATGCAGCTAAAACGCCAAACCTGTGTGTTGTTGGTCCCAAACCATGGAAAAATGTCTTGCGCTAATTTGGGTCTGCGCTAAACTCGTTAATGGCCCGTAGCCACATTGTATAGGTCACACGCGTCCCAGCTGCACTTAGAGACAAATCGACCATTTGCGTCGACGACAACAGAATCAGCCTGAATATGGAGCCCATAAAATTAACCGGATATCTTTGGTGATGGTCGGGCTACGTTTGAACGGACGGACACCTCTCTTCAGTCTATGTGTCAGGTTATCGTGCCCAGCTTACAGAATGTACTTATTTTCGGTACATCGCTAACCTCACACATGAATGCATGCATACTAAAATAAGACGTTCTACCGAAAAAGCCTCTTATATTTTTGTGGCACGAAGTAAATGGTTTGTGCAGTGAAGTGCGAGATGAACAATGATGCAAAAAAGCCTAGCGCAGAAAATGGCATTATGGAATGATGGCACAACCAACACGTGAGCTTCACGACACAAAAATACTTACAGTATGATTAACCTACATATGTCAGTCATGACTGTGCAAAGATCCAGTCAAAATTATGGGCTTCTTGATCAGATCAGACCCGCACAGTAATCAGACCAACCTGCAGGCGAAAATTGTCTGTATACTTTCAACAAGCTAACAAAACAATGATGCTCATTTTCGTATCTGAAAGTTTGGTTTTTGCCCAAAGAGCTCTTTTAGGCGAAGAAAAAAAGACAGCGTCGTTACCAGTGAACGGCCATATTTGCTGCAATGATATGGAGAGCTTTGCCAACAGAACATAGTGCAAAGAAATATACTGGCACGACACATAATTAACCCGGGTATTATGAAATTCAATATTGCGCCAAATGTCAAAAATAATCCGCTATTAACTTTCTGACGATGAAATAATCAAATAGGGCTGCATAATGTGACCTGATGGAGCGTTTCCGGTTTTGTCGTTCCAGTTGAATTGGCAGTGACGTGAAGCCGAAATGAGCATGCGTACGCTAAATGGACGTGACATGATGGGGGCTATTTTGGTACTCGCACAGCTCGCGCCAGGTGGTGGTTTAGCGTTTGGGCTTGTTTCTAAACTTAGGCCGATGGTTGTTGTAAGTGCAAGCCTAAGCCTGAGTGTAAGCCAAGTCCTAAATGTAGGCCAAGGCCTAAGCCTAACACTGGCCTTTAACCCCCAGTATTTACAGCACCATCAATTGGACGATGGGGCTGTGGTGGACAAAACAGCAATGAAAAAAGGGATCTCCTGAAACCCGACGGCACATTCTGTTACAATTCTTTCCTCGTTATTTTCCCGCTGCTGTTTCAAAAAACCGTTGCCCCAAACTACACAAAACCCTGAATGTTTGCACAGCACAGGTTAAAAACGGAATAATTATGTTACGTACGACCATCCGCTCACCTGCGTGACATGTCAAGTCAATGAACATCGTAATGATGAGCACAGAGCAGTCAGACGCATTTGTACGACTTTGAAACGACTACCCTAAATAAAGTTCATTCGTTTCAAGCAGGGCAGGGGTTGTTTAATCCACCTCGCTTTTTCCACCAGTAATTGGCTTACCAGTAAACCTTGTCAGCAAGGTTTAACACATGAGATGGGCGAAGCAGCTTGCTGACATCAGTAAAAAACGAACGGAAGAGAAATTAGTACACGTCGTATGCAGATTGTGTACATGTTTGTGTCCTTTTTGTGATCCCCGACATCTTTTAGGGCGAGCTTAGGTTAAATCCGGAATCCGGAAACCGGAAATAATTTGCATGCAAAAATACAAAACATTTAAAGACTCCGGAAATATTTCCGGAAAACGCAAAAACTGACATGCAAAAATAATGCGTTTTCCGGAAATATTTCCGGATTCCGGTTTCCGGATTTAACCTAAGGCCGCCCTTAGACTTCGGCTCAGGCTCTTCCAAACGACTGGGGGAATTTACCTTTAGCCTTACAATTCTAAGCCTGAACATAAGTCGGAGAATGGCAAAAAGAAGACAAATATAGACAATAACCGTGTGTTATCTCTCTTCCTTTCGTTTTTCATTCTTGTCAGCAAACACGTCTGCAAAATGCATCCAGACGTGTTATAGCAACATTCCAGCTGACAAAGTTTGCTGACATGCCAACTCCTGTTTTCCGCAACTCACAGCGATATTTTCATGCAAAGCAGTGAAATGAGGGCATATCAACACCGACGCAGTGTTTTAAGTTGATTTCTATCGAATTAGTTCTTAGGTTTTATAAGCTTTGAACCTCGAAACAGAACGAAACATATCGATCCTGATAAAAGACAGCTGCAGGCTCACAGAAAAACCACAAATGCAAATCACAAGCTCGTCACTTGTGTCAATTTATCTCCCTGCTCTGTTGTCAGCAGCGCGCACCCGTGCCCGTAGATGGACAAGCACTTTGTCAACGTGACAGAAAAAGTGCACCACTATTCGTTTTTGGCACTTCACATGTTTACACACTACCAGGGATTTTACATGTCTCTGACTACAAGAAGAGAAAGTGGACAAACGTTGTTGTATAAGTTAACAGCTTTGGCGGAGGTGATCAGATCGATATGACAATTTGTTGGATGGCAACTTGTTGAATTAAAAGAACAGGACAGAAACAGGATTTGGTCTTCCAGACAATGCAGACATAATGTTTGTATCATTCTTGGGTCTATGTACTTTATGTCAAAGGGGCCTCTTGTAATGTTTATACGGCGTGGTTCAAACGAAAATTGCCAGAAATAAATAACGTCAAAAGTGACAGAGAGGAGTTCACAGCGCAGCTAATTTGGATTTACATACATACGAATGTTTATGATTTTTTTCACAGTTTTCTAGATCACCTCAGCGGCGTTAAGTGCATGCAAAGCGGCTTTGATGCCAATATGGTGGTCAACATGTGGTTGACGGTGGCAAGAACAAGTGTTTTGCTAAATGCGTTCGCGCATCGAATTTGAATGTCGCGTGTTGCGTGCGCTGTACATGTTGTGTCCGAGAACTGAGAAGTGCGCACATTTGCATTTTGACAAACGACCGTTTACAGTTGCCGGTTGCCGGCACACAAACATGTCTAACATCACGGGCTGAAATGAGTGTTGTGAAATAAACGACACGTTGATGTGTGCCGCAGAGAACACTTGTGGATTTGAAGACCACAACGACACGAGACTGCGTGACAATACAGCATGCCACTTTGTGCGCAACCTGACAACGCAACAATCAGGGCAAGCATAGGGACTCGCTATCTATATCGTTTTATAAAACAAATTGTTTGGTGCAAACTTCAGCGTCAACTGTAAGTGCATATGCTCTTCTGCAAGTGTGTTTTGGGCGTACATACGTAGGTACATGACCGAGCACCGTCATAGATCACGCTGGTTTTATGACGCCCGGCGGCTTTTTGAAGTTGCGCCCAGTGCACTGTGCACTTTGCTCCACACACGTACAGCACAGTGCACTCTCTTCATAGTGACCGACACTAACTTGACCATATGCTTCATAATGATCGAAATGCCGCGGGTGCCGAGGTCACGTCACTATAAAGAGGGTGAACTGTTGCCCACACACAGACAGACGCGACACGTGCGTATCCGTCGCAAGAAGTGATGCAAAGAAATATGGTCTGAAAAACTGTCCATTTCGTTGTATCTTAATCGGTCACATAACGCACACTATTATACTTCACAACCCAAGGTGGTTTACTGCACGCACCAAAACTTGGTACAATGTCGAGGCCAAAACACATTTGCGTAATTTGCTTGACGTGTATTTTTTATGCCCGGAAACAGGTTCGCTTCGGAAGCTCCTTGTTGACTTTATAAACAACTTTTGAGTTCAAACAGATATTACCAGCATATTTTGCTAATCGAACAACTATGCCTGCATTCGTACTGTGAACATGAAATCTCTGGACCTTTTTTAAACATACAGTAGCATCAAGCTTCAGTTCCGTTGAGCTGATTCAATACATCACAACCAAACCGATAACCAAAACTGTTCTGAAATTACAAGGCAGTTGAAAAAATCTCTCTTGTTTGACTGAGTCATCTAACCAAATCCATGCACGGTAAACATGACTATGTATTTTACATCCAGATTTTTTTAAACATGTATATAGTATCCATACATGTACGAACTTCTAAAAAAACGAAACAAAAGATGGTTTATCAACTAGCAAAATAATACTTTTTCAGGCGCCGGGTTACCATCGCGTACCAGTGTACGCTTATTAATCAGTATAGTGTGAAGTAGGGTACCCTGGGTGCCTTTTTCACATATCCAAACAGTAGGTGTCGCTGCACAAAGCTGGGCCGTCGCCACATGGAATTGAATCCGGCACGTTTGAGCCCGATACCCATCAGGCCCTTCTTATCGTGCAACTGCAGCATTTCCGGGTCCGGAATGAAACTGGTCGGTGAGAGGAACAGTGCTGTCGACAACTGCAAAGCCGACTCACAACAATTGGTTGTTTCTTTGTACAATTGCTCTTGCTTATCCACCAAATTCAATGGACGAATTGTCATATGAAACTTGGTTTATAATCGCTCCCTACGATAGAGATGTACTCAGGTTCCGGCGATTCGGTTCGGTCCGAGGTCCAAATTTTGTGTTTCGAAAGCATTCCTTCTGTACGGTTGGTCGCCAAAATGCCACAAAAGCATCCGGTCAAAATCTTACCTGCACCGTTGACAGGCCGAATACAAACAACAGAATGATCGCTGACGATCGCGCTGATGACGTCATTTCTTATTTCGTTTGCTTCAGATTAGTTCTGTAAGTGGACAACATATACAGTAATCCTAAAATTGGTTTTCGCTCGAGAATGATGTTGAAAATGGCTTTACAGAAAAAAATTCATGTTGGAAATGTGTGCAAGAAGGGACAATCAGCCACACACGCACAAGGGATGTCTGTTTACCGCATGAGTTTCAGTGCGGCGGATACGAGAATTGATGATGAAAGGAGAGACCGCGTGATTAATGATTCACCCTGTTTTTTTCACCAGCTTCACAGTGTGCCCTGTGCCCTTGTTTGGACGCATCGGAAGTCTACTAACAATGTCTCACCTATCGGTTTTATTGTTGACATGAAAGAAAATGTTTGCGACCTTTACTTTTGTCGACCTTTACACGGCAGCCAGGTAAACTAACAATTGACAGATCATCACGCCCATTAATGGACCATGAAAAACTTGTCTGCGACAAGAAAGCTTAATTGAGCGAATAACATTTTTTCAACAGCTTTGCAATTTACTCACCTCACCAGAAAGCAAAGGAGACGGAAGGAGCCAGCGCAGCGGAGCGGGGCGGCAAAGCAGGGGCGCGCGGGAGGGAGGCAGGGGGCGAGGGCCGCGGGGGGGGCGGGGGGGGGGGGGGGGGGGGGGGAGGGGCTAACAAACAATGCTGCGGCGGAGACCCATAATATTGTGGGAGCAGGGGACTGACGCTCCTCGGGGCACCGTAACCTACACAAAGTTACACCCACATACACATGAGTGCACCGCACCTGCGCACTTGTGCGCCTATGAATTCCCATTCCATCAAATACAGTACATAAGTCATAGTTGAATGGCACACCCAATCAGTGCCAGAAAACTTTCATTCAAATTAGAGATGGCACCTTGCCTTCTGAAATCTGTTGGTCCTCTCGGTAAGCAATGCGGACTAAACATGGACAAAGTTGTGACGCCCAAAATCAAGGGCAGGATGTTAAGACACCGTAAGTCAGGGACTCTACATGCTGCGACACAATTGTCGTGTCATATAATACGCAGCATTTACATGCATACATATGAACAGATTTTGATGCTTGGTTGATAACACAGACTGAAGTTTCAGTGAACAGACGTAATGATATCCAAACATGGTGTTGATTGGCTCACTGAGAAGAGGTCAGATCAGACGATGCGTCACTACGCGATGCTTGTACATTATGCACGACAGGTGAAACAATAATGCTGAGGGTAGACCGATACTTGACAAATGCCAAAAAAGAGCGGGCCACTACGATACGGCTGTCTGAGCATAACGCTTGGTCAGTTCCTCATGACATCCACACAGTGATTCGTGGCCAGGCGTAATGTATAGGTAGTTTAAGCACGAGCTCAAGTGATCCATTGAGCAAACAGCAAATAAGATGCTTCCGCAGGATGGTTTCTTGGTATTCAGTTTCTCTTGACTCAGATCCCGACACCAAACTGCATTTCAAGCTGCAGTTTGGATTCGCTTATGGCTAGGTGCGGTCTGGTGGTTAACCGAAGGTCTGGTGTGAGTCCTTTTCTTCGCATAAAATTTTCGCTGCAGTTGTTGTCGACGCAGCAAAAAAAGTGGTGCAATATAAAATAACCAACAGTGCGATATGTGTGGAATATATACGACTGCAATATGCTACTCCACAGGATTGGTCTCTGGACCGTGGGAGGTGTGGTGGTAATGAGGTGCCTGTCGTAAGCCAATGGAATTTAGACCAATTTGAAATACGATAAATGAGGCGTTATGAATTGACGAGCAATCGACGTCATACATGCAGTATAAGCTTGTGTTTGTTTATCGGAAAAATACAGTTGATTGGTGCGGCGAAATTGCAAACAGTCGTGCATGAATGATTCGTAACATGAAGGTTTACGGTATGGGGTGGGGACCACGATTTTGCTCTGGTCGAATTGCAAAATATATATCATAACTCATGGAAAGGTCACTTCCGTAACTTTCAGTCGTCAGCGGATCATTCTGCTTACATTTATTTTGCGTATGCGTTTGTGTCAGTTCACGTCCGTTTTTCTCTGTATCCGATTTTATTCGCATTCATACAATTCGTAGAAAAAGTTTTGGTACAGATCCGGAATAAAATGCATGCAAAAGCACAGTTGCGAGGCATGGCATCTGCATATGACATTGACATGGCTACATACGTGGGCTTATGCACACACGTAAATGTCAAAACATACGCTGATAACCTCCATTGCAGGCGTGTATGCTTCACGGGAGTAAACAAGAAGTGACGCAAGAAGAAGGTGCGTATACTAAAAATATCACACAACAACAAACAGCAATCGGGATTCTGAAGGCATAAAGCGATCGATGTATTAGGGCAGGCCTGTATTAGGGTCAGATCTGATCGCGAGCAATGACAAATAAAAGCTATACAGTATAAGTTCGTTGTTGATTTCGGTAGTGATTGTTCATCAAACAAAGCGCAAGGCTGTACACGTATAGACAAGTAACGAAGTGAAAATAATGCACTCATCGAATCACGTTAATTTCACCGTTCAAATGTTCTTAAACCAGCACCTTGACCAACCGACATGTGTAATCGTACTCTAACATAAAATCCAAAACAACAGTATTTACCCGTAAACCAAGTTCGGCCCATACTTATGTCGCATAAGAAGTGTATGTTTTAGATTCTCAGACACAAAAATTTACATCGATAATCGGTATCGTCTTCAAAAATAATAACAGTGAACAACCAAGAAGTTTGTACAAAAAATCTGATAATATCGAACAGTGCGCGTTGCGGAAGGAAACAGAAATTAGACGGAAAAAAGAATTTCATTTAGCCAAATCACAGTCGCCTGACAGCGGCATGTAGCACTTTCTTCACGGCCATTGGCTGATTGAGCACGGCACGTGACATGAAACGCAACCACATCACCTGTTCACCATTTTGCCACAAATCACCACCTTGGCGTGAAACATCAGCAGCACGTTTTTGTCGCGTGATGGCGCGCAGTGAGCGTTGTGCCTGACTGTTGTCGCCGCTGTACGCACAGAAGAACGGGCGTGTGTCACGCTGCAGCAGGTCGTACGCCAGACGTGACACCAGATCAGACATCAAATCGGAACCTGGAGAATTACTGTAATTTTTCAATCACGTATCGTTTTTAACTTATACTCTATGAGAAAGTTAAAGTGAGACATCAACGGCAGATAATATAACAGTCAGTAGTGATCGGACAGATTGAGATGATCGGTCTGGCAGCAACCCAGGGCTCAACCTAACTGGTCACCAAGGTTGATATCAGCAGGATCCCAATACCAAAGTTGCTGCTCGATTACAAATCAGATTATGAATCTGTCCCGTTCATGATGATCAACAATGCCGTTCTGGTGCACAGGTTGTCGGCTACTATGTAATGTTTCTACAAGGTTTTTCGTAAATAAACCCGCACCAACTATTCAGTGACCGACCTGCAGTGGTGGGTGCATGCTGGAAGGTGTCGCCATTGTGCATCTGCCCGGTCGGGTCGGTGACCAAGTAGCCATCAATGCCCCCATCCGTCCGTCGACGCGCACAAATGCTCGGCATGCGCTCGGCCTTCATCATCAGCAATCTTTGTGCGAAATCCATCTCATCAGGCCGATCCCCACTGCCGAGTTCATCGGGTCGAACAGCGACAAAGTCGTGTTCGTGGTCTGAGTCCGGTTGAACCTGATGATCAGGGAAGTTCGCCAGCGTGACATTGGGGTTGAGTGTGTAGAGTTGGGTGCACCAATCGGCTGCGTAGAATTCACCGAACTGCGTGCGCATCACGGGGTCACGCATCAGACTGAGCGCATTCGCACGCGGCACCAGACAAAAGGTGGACTCCGACAACAAAGGCGGTGATTGTTGTGAGTTGGTCAGCTCTGGCACGGCTGCGAACAGTTCACGGCACGAACGCAGCACCTGAATATTAGTAAATCGTAAATTTTATCATGGAATCAGCAAAAGTCAGTTTTTTTGCCTTTCTGACCTGAAACGCATCACAGTCGGCCGATTGTGCGACGAAAATCTCAGCGTTGCTGGTGGCAGACTCATCCACGTCGGTGGGAAGATTCCTAAAAAATAAAAAGACATCGATTTATACAACTGAAAAGTATATCGGCCAGAGCTGGCGCCGCAGACAAACTTGTTATAATGCTCATTGAAAGAATGGAGACGGTTTACGTGTTAACAATTCAATCAATTTGACCAACCTGACCATCCAGACACAATCGGCATCCGGCCATCTATTAGCGAAGAATCGCATGTGCATTTCGGGGAACGTGCCATTCAGTTGATGTTTCACAGACTGCAACATGGGTGTACCGGTGGTGATGGGCCATTGGCATAGAAACTCGGCACATGATTCGAGGTCGGATTGACTCTCAAGTTGATACAAGGACATTTCGATCGATTGATTCGTTGAAATTAGGAGATCGTTTGATTTAGTTCGGTCGAGGATAGACAGAAATTAAGAGCGACCTTCTGCAAAATTTATTGGATAATATATAGTTCTGTTTAATGATTGGAATCCATAAAACGACTTCGTTGTCATTGCCACGACAGACAATTTTTATTTCTAATTCCCAAACTGCTTCCCCTAAAGATACAAAAAAGTAAACGTCAATGCAATGACGTGTCCCACATCAGTCAAAGCTGATGAAACATTTTTTCCAAGATGCTTCCAAAGGCAATGCGACCAAGCGACGTTCACGTGCGCTTTCAAGTGAGGAAACAGTTCTAAATGTGCGTGGGCCAGGGAACAGTGTACAAAAAACTCTGGGCCCCATGTGCACAAATGACAATGGAAGCTGGAAGGACATGACAAAAGGAGTTGAACAACCGTTTTAGAGAAAGTTCGCCCATTTGTATGGGCTTTCAGCCTTGAATATGTACATACATACGTACATACTACGTACATACTTAGCACGAGGCAAAAAAACGGAAGAAAAAAGGTAGGTAATACATAACTAACCACAAACGGTTTGTGTTCCCTGAGACAGTGCTGTTCTGGAACCCTTTCAATGACAAATGACACGATTTATTGCACCTGCTTGTGCCCATATGTGTCCATAATCATCTCGAATTCACACCATGAACTTTGAAAGCAACTGGGAAGTTTTCCAAAATGCACGTATACTTAGATGATCAAACTTTGATGATCTCGACATACTGTACCGCCACGACCACGTGACGTAAGGTGCTGAGAACGCGCCATTTGGTGCCAAAGCATCAAGATGTATTGATTCCGAATGCGTACGTGCAGGTTTCGTTGACAAAAAAACCAAGAGGAACCCATGAGGCCAAAAATGTAACGACCGCTGCAAAGTTGTCATGGGTTGAACCACGTTACCCAAAACCTAGAACAGAATTTGAACCTGTGCTGACGACTGCAGAAGTTCAAAACCAAGAGTGTCCTTTGGACAGGACAAGACTGAAAACTTTGGGGAGCATTATTCTACCGAACGGCGTCTGGGCTCGCGTTGACGTGCAACTTGGGGGAAGTTGCTGAGCATCCACATTTGATACACACGTATAGGTAGATCACAGCTGTTGTCTGCTTGTGGCCAAACACAACAAACCAGAAATGATCGGATTGGCAAAGTAACATTTGCGTGGGAGACTTTTCAAATTTTTAGGCTCTTGACTTTCTGACAAAACTCAGGTTGACTGCTTCGGACTGTTCGCAACTAACAGGTCCTCGTTGATAATCTGAGAAGGAAAAACAAAACGGCGAACTTTGCGAGACAGAGGGAATGGGATAGGGGTACTATTTGCACATTGTTCCCAAACAGATGCACTTGTCGTGCTGTGTGATGCGCACACTTGGGGACGAGCGCTGTTGTTGAACACGATGTTTTTCAAAGTTTTGGATGAGACTTGTTTGTGCATCTGCAACCCAAAAACAAAAGTGCCCCGCTCAGCGCAGTGCTGCCTGAGAGTTTGGGGCGAACAATGCTACCCACAGGTTTAGAAAGCAAGTGTGTGAAACAGGAATAAAAACAACAATGCACACATGAATACAGTATGTTTGGTAGCCTGGTCAAGAAAAATAATATAATGTTGCACTGAGCTGGTCTGGTCTCAGCGTGGAAGCAAGTGACAAGCGGGCTCAAAAAGGGATAAAGCGACCGGAAGTGGCGTGGCGAGCGGCACCATTCAAGTTCGATATTGCATAAAATTGTGATAAAAAAAGAACTTGGAAAACGCCAGGACCAAAAACTGTGAAAACATGAATATTTTGTGTGGACTGTGTGATCAGTGCCACGCCAACACAAACACACAGGGTGTTGGTAAAAAGTATACTGTAGGTGTTTTTGGTGAAATTGGTCTCGCAGAACAAATACAGTCGCCCACGTGTCGGTTTAACGACGACATTTGTTCACTGTGCTCCCACTCACCATGTTGTAACAGCTTATCAAACTTCGAAAGCAAATGTACATACATAACCAGCAAATCTGTGACATCGTGACCAGTGTGCCTGTGCTGTGCTGAATGAATCACTCTGACCGGTGAACGTGCCTTGGTATGCAATACGTGTGACAATGAACACCAAAAGTATAAGCAGGTGTTTGTTTGCCAAATGAGTGTTGTGAAATACACTTCTTGACAGATTTCTCTGGTGAACTGACGCACATTGCACAACTCAGGTGCATTTCGCTAAAATGGCGCAATCGGGAAATTTGCCAACGCATTTCTCAGTCAGCAAAGGGATGTGCTGAAAAACACTGACAAACCAACGACAGAAATGGGAGATTTAGCAGCCCATTTTCAACACTTTCACAGTTTCAGCACAAACGAAATATTGCTGGCCGTTTGCATGGAGACCACCACATCACTATCCGCACACGACATTTTGATAATGCTTCCTATCGTGCACTAATTGTTGGGTCTGGGTCTCACCGAGTCATCACACGGTTTGCAAACAACTCCGAATACGAAACGACAAGAGGCAGCCTTCACATGAATCATATCCGAGAAATAAGTTTGACGCTATCCGTGAGTCACATGTTATACAGGAGTTTTCACCTGAAATATTCCAAACAACAATGTTAAAAAAACACCAGCCCCGTGGCCTAGTGGAAACATTACCACTTGATTCAACCGGTGGCTCATATCGGACATATTTCGTCAGCGTTTCCATTTGTGTTCTTTCCACCATTTTCCACCATCAGACACCGGGCCTCAATGTGAAAAGCTCGGGCATGTGGGTGTAATCCTGTTAGTCAGGGTTGCTTGACAGTCAGTTTTACATGAAAACCAGTTATACGACTGGTGTTTCACAACTAGTTATAAATAATCTTCTGTTCTGTTACTGCAAGTTGTTGATGTGCCTGTAAAATGAATAACGTCTCCGATTTCCTCAATTAACCACGGTCCTTGAACAGAGTGAACCAAAACGCGTTTGTTGGCCGTTTTAGTTGTCGCACGCAGTTTTCCCATCAGAAATTACTTTCTTCCCTCTCCAAGATACGGACGCATTCTAAAATTGGACCTAAATCATCAAAATTGAACGCAGCATCAAGCGATTCGAAGTAGCGTTATTATCTTTATTTTTTGTTTCGTTTTGAACTTGAACAAAAACACAAACAAACATCGACGTAGCTTTTATTCTTTTTTTTGTGATGCAGAAAACTTGAATCACGAAAGACAAAAAGTGCGTGAAATAATGAAGACAAACCGGTACACTTAAATACATTATGTTTACAACGGGATAATAGTCAGCCCCATCTTGTCGTGATCACAAAGCAAGACAGCACAGCGAACAATTTTTCAATTCATTTTTTTAGAAATACTCCGTATGTTCAATTTCGGGCTGAGGAGGCGTGGTGGTCTTGTGCGTTTTGAAGTATGACCGTCGCTGGGCTCCCCTCCAGTCGTAGTGCATCACTTTGAAAAACGACAACGACAGTGTTGCCGCGTTGCAACCCTCCTGCGAAACTAACATCTGAGTATATTTTGTCAAAACAGCGATTGCTGATCTATTGAAATCAACGCGATTTTTACACTGTGAAACATCAGCTGGCTTACCCTTTCACAGCAGCAGATCCAACCCTGTTCTCTCTTGTCGAAAAAGCAATCATTCTGCAATGACAATATTTCTCAGTTGAAAAAGCGGGAAACGTGAGTTTCAGCGTTGTGCAATAAAGCACACCTTGAGCAGTGCCCGCGACTCCGGCTGATCAGTGTATTGCTGCTGCAGACCGGCACAAGTCCTCTGCTCACAAACGTACCACGGCTTGCCGGTTCGGTAGTAGTTTTCCTGCAGAAAAGATCCGCAAAATACAAGTTGGGGTATTGCAAATGATGCTATTGGTGCCAAAGAATGCAGTGCACAACACTTCACCTGGCCGGAGAAAGCCGAATAATCACGCATGGGGAACTATTCAGGATTTGCTTCTGTTATAAGTCTTGAAAATAAAAGAATTATCCCATTATTCCCCTATGCAGAAGGATGAGCCAAAAACACCGTATGCTGGGGGATTATGTCATGTGTGATTATTCGCAAAGTGCCCCCAAATGATCCTCCAGGGGCGTTATTTGGGGGGATTATTCGGCTTTCTCTGGCAGAACGAGGAATAAAATATTTCGCCAGTACAATACAACTGCGATAAGTTCTGAATCAATTGCTGAATATCCAACCAGACCGACCATGACACAAGCTTGACAATCAGTGCGTTTCACCAAGTCTTTGTCCAGCCGTCCGTGATAGCACATCAACGCCAAGGCACTCGACGTGCCAAGCAGCAATGTGAGCAATATACTGTTGAACAACATTGTCATTCTGTAACGGTGATACTGCAATCTGAAGGTTACGGTACTGGTCAGGGCACGAAGTTGTACGGTAAAACACAAAACAGAGGCCGCTGTGCTTGTGCAAAGACCTAACTGCGACAACTATCTTTGAAGAAATGTTTTTATGGCCCCGGCTGTTTTGTCCGCAACACCAAAGAGCAACCATTGGCGCATCAATCCAACTATGTATAGCTTACACATAGAAAAGTTGCAAACCTTTAGAGGTTGCAAAAGAAAATCACTGAAATAAAAGATAAATGGAGTTGACACTTGGCTAGACCATTAGAAATAACTAAAATATTCTAATTATAAACATGCAACTTATATTGTCTATAAATTATACGTGTACTGCTTGACAATCTAGAAACTGCTGTATTGCATGTTCACCTATTTGATTCAAATATCCATTGGCTTTCAATTGTCAGTGCTTTGAGCTTAGATTGTGCAAATTGACAAGTCTGTTTGGCTGGTCTGGGCGGATATAGTATGTACAGTATTAAAAATGTCTGCATGCGTCAACTGCACCAGTGCCCACTGTTTCACGAAGTAAATGCATAACACGATCAAAATTTGAGTTAGTGTGTGCTAGTACACGTCCATTAGAGTGACGTCTTATGCGAAGTGCAACGTTTCTGTTATTTGTCGTGTGTGCCAACCACTGTGACCTGATGTGTGCCAGGTGCTCTTCATAGACGTTGCAGAAAGCCACTTGCGAACAGGTATTGCTGTTACAAATTGATTGTTGTGAATTGATGCGTGGCCATAACAGTTCGAGCAACCACTGAGACAGACCATGTGATCCGTCCTGCAAGACAGAACTGATTAATGTGACCGGTTTTGCAAGACAATACCGGACCGATCCCCAAGTTTGATGCCATCCTGTGTCGTGCGCGAAACCATTACTGATATTCTGTTACTGAATGTAAATTTTGGCAACGTTTGTACATTAACGTGACCAAATTCCAGTCTACCACTCAGACGTCAACAAGGCGCTGGCGCTCGACAAACAACAACCAAAATTTCATTTACCGAAGTAAATCGAGACATTTTTAAGCAAAAAAACAATCATCGATTAGATCCGCACATACAAAAACATGACTCGAGTTCGAAACAGGTCAACAAACTCCTTGAAATTTTGGACCTGAAGACGCGGTTGCAAATTTCGAGTTGTATTCACAAACGGGTGACGTCATCACATGAGTGCAAGTGTCTGCTTGAAGCATGTTGCAAATCGGTTGCATTACCGTTTTATGGGTTGCAGGAGACATCGAACTTTGTTTCAAATTTTATAATATGTACCTTACTTTTTCGCAGACACTTGTAATTACCACCGCAACCTAGCCTGCTGCAATGTGCGGCAGTCACCTGTTTGTGATGCATGTTAGAAAAAGCCTGGACTTATGAGACAAATCGCAAATTTTCGATTTTGACGTGGATGGCCTGGATTGGCGCAGGGTTTAGTCTGAGCCTAATAGTACGCCTAAGCCTAAGATAAAGCGAAGTCAATTTTGCAAAAGCCCAAGCTTTTCCAAAATGCGTTTTGTAACTAACGTGACTGGGGCATGCGCACCACAACAAAATACACACACACACATAATAACAAAGAAAAAGTATGTCGGTCGGTAAAAAAAAACTTGCAAAAACAAACCAAATAACCGAGAAAGAACGAGCGCGATGCCAGATACAATCGATTTTACGTATAAATGCAACAATTCCGGAATGTCTTATGCCGTGGTCGAACGTTAAAACAAAGACCAATTTGCTCTGCTACACGAAAGTAACAGGTAAAGCAGAAGATTCAGTAACCCTCACGTGATAGTATAGTAAATCTTTAATTTCGTTGCCTCATGTATTTTTACAGACGCAGGGAAACTCCCGTTCGAAGTCGAGGCAGGCAACAAGCCACGCAGCTGACACACACAGCTGGTGTGACTGAAACATTTGAATCGCACACAAGGCAGCTGGGTGGCTTGTTGACTGTGTGCTGAGCTTGTTGCCTGCCTCGACTTCGAACGGGAGTTTCCCTGCGTCTGTAAAAATGCATGAGGCAGCGAAATCAAAAATTCACTATATAGTAAATTTCCAAATTCGCTACCGCACAGTAAAGTACGCCCCATAGTTAATGTCAGGTTCTAAACCAGAAAATCAACTTGTGAAACATTCAGACAGCCAACACACACGCAGCTTGCCAGCCAGCCAGCTACGCGCAATTTTTCAGAACCGCGTTCGGGTTTATAACTTGACATTAACTATGGGGCGTATTTTACTGTGCGGCAGCGAATTTGGAAATTTACAATACTAGGCGAACATGTAGTATGAAATGGATAAAAAAACACCAACTAGCGACAATTATTTGACTGAATGGGCCCAAATGTTGGTTGACCTGGCGTGTGTTCCAAATAAAAAAATAAAAAACGGGCAGTGAAAAGAGCGGAAACAAACAAGCTGGCGCTGTGCTACGAACAATCACCACGTGCCACAGCATCAACGATGTGCGAGATTCGCATGTCAACTGGCAGTGATCCGGGACTGAATTCGCACGTAACCACCGATTGCACAGCCGTACATTGAATATCAACTTGTAGATTGGCGTTGGTTGACATTTCAGTAGTGGCCGTATTCAGTGACGCGACTGAGTTGACGATTTGGCGAAGTCGACTACTCACATGATCAGTCGTGTTCGGTATAGATATTGATTGATTGTATTGATCAGGAACGATTTTCGACAAGGGCAGATTGTCCGAATCACTCCAATCGCTATGATCACCGGTTATCGATTGGGTATCGACTGTACTACTGCAACTGCTCGATGTTGTAGTCAATGCACGACGCGGTGGACGACCACGACCTCGTTTGATGCCTGAATCAGAAGGGAAATACTCAAAATCTGACCACATCATATCTTTCCAACATTAAACAAAATCAAGTAACCATTGACAGCCGATGTTGCAAATCGTTTCCGTTTCCTGGTCCGATTAAAGCCCACAGCCCACCACCCAGGTTTCGTGTCAGCGGCGGGCGGACGTGGCTGCAGGGTGTAATTGACAGATAACGCATCGTGCAACCGAGTCACGCACGGCGGAGGAACACTGGCACTGTTGCTGGCATGTGGTGACAATGGGCCGCTGTTGGTGGAGGAGGGTTGACCGATGCTCGTGCCCGAACACGAACACTCAGTGATATGTGAGAGCAGTCGATTAGCTCGCGATGTGTTGCGACGACGACCGGAGAACACGGGATCGCACGAACTGAAAAATTTGGGAAATTTTACAATTGGGCACAAACATAAAGAAGGAAATAATAATAAGTATAAATTAATTACAAATCATACCGACAGTACGGCGGTATGTCCTTATTCAGCAAGCCCATCAGCAGCTCGATCACTTTATCGCATTCACCTGAATGGAACACGAGCTTTATTGGCTCGCTCAAAATAAATGTCACACGCAATTCGTAATGAGAACAACAATCGTAAATCAACGAACCATTAATTTTCAAATCGGCCGTTTTGTCCTTCGGCGTTGCTTGCAGATTCACTATGGCGACTTTCCGATATCGACGTTGTGTGCGATCGGGCCAGAGAAAGGCGTATTTGCTGAGAATCTTCAGACTGCTGCCCAGCACGAGGATGAGATCGCACGAGTCGCCCGAAAGGATGGATGTAGTACCTGAACACGAGGGCTGGCCGGTGTGGTACCAAACTTGGTGGTCGGTCCGGCACGAGCTGAACCGATGACAGCGCACCGACCAACATATGATCAAGCGCTGGGCTCACAAAAGGCCTTTTGGTGTCCATTTTTCTGATTCAAGGGCTGGGTAAGTTTTTATTTGTGACGTAATTTTCTGGTCTGGTTTTGTTGCTACAATGTATACTCTGACAATTCTTTTGGGAGAAACTTTTCAAACGCGTTGCCTGATCCGCAAAGCGCATGATGCGTGCACTGGCTATAGCGGTCACGTGACTTCTGTAGCCAGTGCACGCATAATGCGCTTTACGGATCAGGCAACGCCATTGAAAAGTTTCTCCCAAAAGAGTTGCCAGAGTATACGACACTGTCTTTTGTTTGTGAAGGCAGCTCTATAAGCACAAGATCATACCTTTCCAATTCAACGGCCATTCGGCCTTGCCCCATTCGCCAAAGTGCACAATGCTGTCGTGCAACAGCGAGTGGCAGCTGTCGCATCGACGCGACGTTTTGTGTCGGCGAAATGACGTTTTCTCGGTCACGTCGAAGGACCTACAAGAAACACACTTGCATGATCACTTTGGTTCATCTTGCAAATTCGTTCAAAACTAGGCCAAGCTGTTGACAAACACGACGTCACCTAATGTACTGCCGATTTGGCTGGCATTTGACACACAGCTCGATGTACATGTTGCCATGAATCTCGCTAAGCGACGATTGTGGCATGCCTGCAATTATAAAAGAATTTGCAAGC
>JASAMV010006221.1:0-26791 GCA_030248065.1 Rhynchonema sp. JSB1_4
GTTGGGTAGGTGGATGTGCACGGTGCGCCTATGTGGGCAACCGCGGTGGGACTGGCTTTGGTTTGTTGTGGGTGGCACAGTCGGTCCTCCTCAGCTCATCGTAAACAACTATACTTCTGTATCTGGGGTCCAGCTGGTGTTGAGGTTTGGCCAAAATTTTTATCAAAGGTATATAAAACGTTTTCGGAATATTTTTGTTAATGTGCAAGGATTAGTCAAGGTACAGGTTGTTTATTGGTGATCTGGGACCAGCTTACTATGTATGTAAGACACCCGAAAAATACCCAACTCCGCTTGATCAAAAGCCTGGCCAAACCCGAAGTCCGTGACGAACCCCAGACGAAGTTGATGTTTGCTACGAGTGATTATGCACTGCGACTAACGGTTTTAATGACGGTTTGGTACACACCCGCCTTCAAAAACGGCACAACATGCTGTGAATATCGCGCGTATTTAGCTCATTCCGCGGAACAGAAAGTACGGGCAGAGGAACGATCGCTTCTGCCAACTGCAGTGCGTTCCGCTCGAGGAATTGTTTATGTTTTATCAAACTGATGTTGCAGTGCCAGTTTATGAAACAACTGAAAACTTAAAATATTTGGTTGGCTTAAAATACTCGTTCCTCCACCGACTTCAGTACACTGCAAGTGGAGGAACAGTTATTTTGCTTCTGCTGTATGTGCGCTTGTCATCAATTTCGTTGTGGATGCGCCCGGCAAGCGACTAACCAAAGCTGTTGTTGTTGACCTGTTGGTCAAGGATTTCGCAGCTAGCAGAAACGTTCTTTGCGCCACTTGTTCTTTCTGGTCCGCGGAACGGGCTTATAGTAATGTCCTCAAATCCTGTCGTCACATCCTGTCGTCAAATCACATGATTACTAGACGGGACCCGTGCATACGGCCACGACATGATTTGACGATGAAACTATCAGCCGCGGAACGAGCATACGCGCGCCTTAAAGTGGCAAAAAGCAAGATCAATGGGTCTACTGAAGGATGGTCACACCACATCATTATCGCAGTAATGCGTCCCACACCTGCAGGTGTCATTCTGGATCGCACGTGAATCAGCACCGGCGCGTACATTGCTCGGCATCACCACCGTGCTCACAATGACCACCTTGCTGTCGAACACAAACAAACAGCTGCCTCCCGTCTCATATCTAAAGGTTTGCCTTGACTACATACTGTTGGTACAGCTCTCAAATGGTCAATCGCCGCCTGAATGCTGATTGATTTTTAATGCTCGCATCCAACCACAGAGATCAGACCAGAGCTCAGGCTTTGTTTTGTACACTTCACCTTTATCAACGCTTGTCCAACCGAAAATCTTGTACATGTAGGCTGTGGACATCTACCTGGGCATGTGCTACTTCATGGTGGTCGCATCGCTGCTCGAGTATGCCTGTGTCGGCTATTCCTCGAAGAAAATAGCGGATCGCGCTATTCGCAAGGCGAAGAAGGCGGAGTTGGAGAAAAAGCGTCAGGTTGGATCAGACATACATGAACACCGCCTTCTCTGCCTTTCAAAAATCGACCACACGGTCACACAAATTTGTCTTTCACACAAGTTGCCACCCTGTAGATCAGCAATTTTTCATAAAAATCACTGGAGCGTGCGTCCACGTAAGGTTGATGGGTGTTGATGTTTGACAGGAGTCGACACAACGCTACCCACATCACGGCACCGACGAACACACGAACGCGAATCGTCAGATATTGGAGAGTTCCTTTATTGAGCAACAACGAATGAATTCGACGGTAGCCGTCGGCATCAATCATCAGTCACCTGCGGCAAGCAGCACCAGGTTAGACCGAAAAGTCTTTACGAGCGGTTCACTTGCCAACCATAGAATGTTGAGATCAGTTCATCTCCAATCAACCATAGAACTCCCTAATGTGCAACTTTAATAAAATGTCGAAAATGCTGTAAAAGTAACAAGATACGCCAGAAGGCACAAGGGTTGATCAGGTCCGGCTGGGATTCTTATTGCACTGAGCCGTCAAACAAATGCTTATGGATCATCGTCGACCTTTACAGATATCTAATCAGACCGACGCCCACACACAGCATTGCCACATCTGTGTTCTCACCTCAACACAACACCTATGTGAAAGGCGGTGAGCAGCTTTTACCCTTTTAACAACCAGTGCACAACGGACTGGCTAAACTGTACAAAACATTTCGATGCTAACTCAAAGTCATCCCTGATGCATACCAGGCGCACACTGACTAATGCCTCATTTCGCCATCTACAGACGACCCGCTGGACGACGAGGCGCCGTGCACGTGCGTTCAGCATCCGAGTGCAGTGCCATTGCTCAGTCAGCATCATCACGGTTTCTGCCCGATCCAACAACAACAGTGTCTGCCGGCAGTGACCAGCTACAATCGCTTGCCGCCGTCAATGGTCAGCGCTGTGCGACCACCGTTGATCTACCACCACGACCCCTATGATCAACTGTCACAGCCTGAGCTCAGGGAGGAGTTCCAGGCCGAACAACTGAAACAGGGAGCCAAGTCGACGACCGGCTGTTGCGCCAGATTCAGATGTTGTCGAAAGTTCGACTGTTACATCAATCCGGTGATGGTCGATCGGTGGTCGAGGATAATGTTCCCATTGGTGGTGAGTCTATTTGACATCGTTCGTACAGCATATACATATGAGCACAGATCTCATAGTAAGTCCACACGCTGCGACCGGGTGACGCCGTTAGCACTTAGCACTGCACGTGGGCCCCCTTGTTTTCAGCACCTGAGGTTGCCGCGTGCACTGCGGGTGCACTGCCCCAGCGCGTGCATACCTTTTTTGGTTTGGCCGCATTGTTTTTCACTTTTTGTTGATTTAAACTACTTGTTGTGATTTGGATATTGTAGAAACATAAGTTTTAGACGTGATTCGGATGGAGCTCAACTTTTGAGGTCAGCTTTTGGCCATACAAAAACGCTACTTTTTACCCCACTACATACACAAATAGTTACAAAATGCATTCTAACGTCACTATTCTGGCATTTCTTGATCATAAATAATATGATAATAAATCACAAATGCTTAGAATGATTAAACTACACAAACCTTTATAAGTAAAGTGCAAGTCAGTGGCGAATCCAGCTTTTGGTCCAAACGCAAATTTGTGGTCACGCACGTGTGTCATGCACATCCCTTCAAGCTCGCTTTCGGCTTGTAATGCTCCAAGTTATCCATAAGAACAACACAAGGTTTTCAGTTCACCGTTCTGAACGTCCTCTATTGGGTTTGGCTGTTCAACTCGCGTTATTCCTCACTCAGCGACGACGCTTTTGACTTTTGATGTCGGCATCCGACTCACTCCTGATTCGAAACCGACACACATTGTCTTCAATCTACATCAATCTCAGTGCATTTCGTTGTGCGGCACAACACATCATTCAGAATCTGTGCATCATCGTGATTCCACACACATTTCTCTTCGTTTGGATTTTTATTTTCAAATTATTCTGGGTTTGAAGTTTGACATTGCACCCGATGGTGAAAAGAACTGCTTTGTTTTTGCTCACTCAAACTCAACTACAAACTTCTATCATTTGTGGCATAAACTGTATAACGGATGTGTATTTTATTTACATATACCTAAAACATTACAGTGCTTGCATAATTGTGTGAATGAGGGTTCGAAAATAATATTGTATTGAGTGTCTCTGTACTTCGAGTTATGGTACGTCAGGCTTTCTTTGAAACGACTATTTCATTGAAACATCGAATCAATTCAAAAACAAAATGCATGAGGTGGTCAGTTCTAATTCGACAACTACATACCTAAATGTGATATGCTGGTATAGGCAATCCGCCAGCTCATGGCACTCAACACACACAGGCTGCACGCTGCGCTTACTGCCGTCAATGAATGCCTCTATTTTCTGCAGTTATCGGTTGAAACATCCCCAAATTTTGCAACAGTGCAGAAAAGTGTTATGTCAAGCAGCAAATGAAAACTGGGTAAATAAAACATCTGACATCAAAGTACGGCACTCGCGCAAAGTGTATATTTTGTTTAGAAAATGGTGCGTGCTGCTGCATGCGCCGTGTGTATAAAACGTGCCATGAGCCGATGGATTGCCTATACGCAAGTACCAGATGTAGATTTAAGAACCTTGAGCCGCACACCAAACGTGTGTTTTCGTGAGGACAAGAACCTTCGACCTCTGGCCAGGGCTCTACCAACTAAAGCTACGGGAACTCCAGCTGAGCCCCACAGTTGCACTTCAACGTGCATTGGTTGTACTGGTGAACTCAACTGCTTTGTGCAAACACATCACAGCCACAAGCAAGCCGCACACTGTGCAATAAAGCGATCACTGGCGGCACCTTACAGTATGTTTCAATCGACCAATAAGTCGTTTGGGACATTTTGGTGTTTTGGAGTCTGCAGATCGGTGCGCTTCGCCTCTGACGATGGCTCCGGGCACAAACGGGTTGGACGGCAGGAGCCGAAACCGAAGCAAAAAACTGTTGTATGTATTTTCTCAGCTTTTTGAATTTTTTTTGATCGTTTTTTATTTGAATTTCAAAAACCCTCTTGAAAATTGGCCGACCGTGCTGGGTCGATTTTGCCCTGCCCGTTTTCGATCTCTGCTGCCCAACGTCGCTAAAGCACGCGTACTGCTTTGGGCTGCAGCACAGGTCAACGCTTGCCAAAATGATCACAAACAAACATTAGCATTGAATGATACAATACGTGAGTGAACTAAAGGTGGAATTATAGTTGGTCGACGACCTGTTGCGCCCGAAAGGTTGTCAACGACCAAGCGCCCAAATTTTGCGTTTGTTTTGGGCGCCAAGTCGCGTGGTCGTAGCTGGTCGCAACGAATAGAAAGAGAAAATGAATAAATAGAAGGGATCTGGCCCCGAAGCTTAGGCAGGCCGGCTGCATGATATCTGGCAGTTTAGAACGGCTTGTTTTGGTCAGAAAAAACTTTAAAAAACCAGAAACTCCATTACGACTGAAATACCGGCAATACATATCGATTTAATAGCCGACGACCACTTGCAAAGTTGAAAATTTTCAACTCGTGGTCGCGACCATTTTTGGTGGTCGCAGCAGGTCGCAGTCCGAGGTCGTTGACACCCAGTTATAGTTGGTCGCGTCCGACTATAACAGGGTGTTAGCGACCACAATGGTCGGCGGGTCGTTGCGCCCAAAAATTGTGGTCGCGACCCAACTATAATTCCACCTTAATGGATCGAACTGCTGTCCTTTATGTCCGGTTTGCCTTCCCCGTTGTCACTATGCGATCGCTTGTTGCGTTGTGACGCGGTGTGTGGTACGCACAACAACGACAATGTGCGCAGCCCGTTGTTCCACGATGATGTTTCACGTTGTGTACCGTCGTCACCAATCGAATGTTTGGGACTGCCTGTTGTGCTGCTGCTCATCAGATACGACGGTGTGCTGCCGTTGCAGCCGCGACTCGACAGAATCGATCGATTTATGGCCTGATCGTCGCCGTAATCCTGATCGTTCTCGGCAGCCATCTCGATCACGATCTTGACCGGGTCGAAATCGATCGCCATCGACGACTCGGAGTCTGACGACGAATCGCACAGATTCAGCTCGAGACCGTGTGGATCCGTGTGGATGTCTGCAAAATATTTCAAGCTCGTTGACAAGTGCAATAGCTGGTTGTTAAGGAACGCGAGTGGTTGACACCAAGTCAACATGGTCGGCTATGTGATAAAACCACAATGCGATGCCAGTACCTACGTATATGTATACGCGAGCGCATTTCTGCGCTGACACCACCCTCTGTCTACTGAAAGAATATCGCTAACCGGACAGCTTCGCAGCGACGGCAGCCAATTCAGACGGACGCGGTGGTTGACGTCGTTTGCTGGTGCCAGTGCGCAATAGATTCATACGATCTCGATACGATCCCATCGTGGCCACATTCGCTGTGGCGATCATGATTGTACGTGTGCCGTGCAGACCTGCAATGCAACAACTTGGCTAATTCTATTGTCGTTGACACAAGTCGTCGCATATGGCCAAAATTAACCATGTCCCACAAAATGAGGCTCCTAAGGCGCATTTTACGAGCAAAAGTATACGAGGAAATATGTGTTTGCAAATGTTTCGATGTTTCGCAAACCACAATGCAACATCAGCATGTCAAGCCAACCTTGATACATGGGCATCAGCCATGCCCACAAACGTCGCACGAGCAGCAGTCGACTGCGACACAACTGCATCAAGCGATGACGGAAGTGTGCACTGCACGTGCAGAACAACAGGAAATTGAGTGTTTTGCCGCACACCACGAGGCGGTTGGCCTGACAACAAGCGTATGGATAGTTGGTCTGATGTTTCATCGGGCATAAAACCCGTTCGCATGTGTTTTGGGGTCAGGTGACCATCTGGGGCTGGTGCATTGTGACTGACGATCACCCGGTTGCCGGGGCGTTTGTGACAGCGGTCAAAACGAGCGACCAAGAATAGGCTGCCCAACTCATGTTTGCACCGCACATACATAGGCGGTATCAATTTGGATGACAAAGTCAATGCCAGTCCCGTTTCCGTAACCAACACGATTTTCGCGTAAAAAGTCTCATTCGACCGACTGCAACTCTGACACACCACCAATAACAATTCGTGTGCGCCTATACCTTTCTGTACCTGTGAATGTGCCTGTGCAGATGTCATGCGAACTAACCATGAGCAATCCCGTGTAATAGAGCGTGCGGGCATTCGCGTTTGCGTCGACAGGCAACCATAGGGACCAAGCGACCATGAAAGCGGACGGCAGATTGCAAATAGCGAAGCACGCGACCACGGCCGTCACCGTGCTGGTGACACGACGTTGGCGAGCACGCAGACGTCGACGTTGCGAATTGTGACGGGCACATGTGACGGGATGTGTCGAAATCTAAGGTGGCTCGGAAATATCCAACACAGTCAGCACCTACAGCCAGCAGCTCGTAAAATCTTATTTGATTTGATCTAATGTACATACATGCGATTCAGATTTCATCCTTGTGATTGTAACCACCCGTGGCGTATCGGCGCGCGTCAGATCCTGTGGCTCCAGCACGTTTGATGTCGCTACCGATAAATGAGTCGGAGCTGAAGTTGACACGCGTGGAATTTGGATATGAGAAAATGGAACAAGACACTGTTGTCGTCAAACTGCATGTCTGTGAGGACCAACCGGATTGTTTGCGCAACCGTCGCATCCTGGTCTGTTTGCGTGACCGTTGTCTGAACAAACGCAACATCTGCGTGTGCTGTGTGTGCAGGCCACAGACCAGCACTACCGTAATCACGGCCAGCATTACGGTAGGTACCGTAACGATCAGCAACGAATTGGCAATCGTCAGAAAGTACATGTATCCGTGTCGGAATGACGGTTGAATGTTGGGATGGGCGGCAGTGGTGCGCGATCGATTGGGCTCGATGTGTGCGTCGAGGAGACTGCCGCATCGATGGATGACCATTGAGCCTGACTCGTCACACAATGTGTACGCGTTGCACTCAAAGTCGAAATGTTGATGTGCGGTGAGCAGACCGGTGAACATGAGCACCAGTAGCACATGCAGCAACGCCTGTTTGCGACTCCAACGACTCCGGGGCTGATGGGCACGCATCGGACGGGTGACGGCCGACGCTCGGTCTAGTGACACGATGATGATCAACCTGCAGTATCAGGGACCATATTTATGTATATCAACGTTTATCGGACGCCGACGTTGCGTGCGCTGAATTTGTGACTTAGTCACATGTTGTTCGACGTTGTTGCTCTGAACAATTTTTTGCGCTGCTTCAAAATACGAGGATCCCTTGCCATCTGAGAAAGCAGTAAAAACAAACGCGGTTTTAAGTTGCGCGTGTGCTAGATAATAAATAAGAGTGTCAATTGTGTTTGCAAACCATATAGACGCGGCCGACAGCCAGTTAGCGATGGCCAGCCAATGGTGTTGCGTGCGCAGCAGCCATGAGAATACGCTCGAATCCAGGTTCGCCAACAGCTGTGCATTTGTATGGAGATTCGTGGTTGGAAAAAGTTGAACAAAATGCTAGTTCATCATCAAACAACAAAAAAGTGCTCACGTAAAACTTGATTACGATCGGTCTGGTGTTGACCGCGTGGCTCTCATATTTCGATGTTTACTGACGGTGATGACAATGAATCTATACATCAGTGCCATCAGCAAATCTCGAAATAATTCCACAATGCGACCAAGACCGATCCGTTGCCCCCATTTCACCCCCCCCCATACGTGTGTCACCTGTGTCAGCGTCAACAGCAAGAACATGACATCCAGCTGGGCCACGGCCGACAGCAGCAGGTTGCTCGCACGACGACGCATCGTCTGCAAACTAACAGGTTTCGGGTGATGTCAATTCAAAACCAAATAACTGCCTGAATGATCAAGGCCATATTATGTAATATATACCTGACTGAGCAATACACTGATATTGAGCAGATTGCCTCCGATGCCGAACAGCACCAAAATCGGCAGCAGGATCTTATCGATGACAAAGTCAACGTTCGACCACTCGAACGCTCGCAAATCGACCAGGTCGAAACAGGCAGCTGCTGATCTCAGCCCGGACTGAGTGATATTATGGGTCGCATGGTCGCAGTCATAAAGTATGGACGGTGGCGCTCCGACTGCATTCCACTCGAGTCGTGGGATTTGACGTTGCATTCTACCAATGACTTTCTGATTTTCCTGTCTCAAGAAAGTGACATCATTCTGCTGACTCATGCCCACACAAACTTGACTATGGCTGCGACGGCGGCATTCTAAATCCAGCCTAACGAACGGCCACCCAGTTCTTCTGTTCAGCCATCGTTTGATTTCGTTTGGGGCGCGCTGCGCATTATCAACAACATGACAGACTGACGCGCATCACAACAGTGTGCAACTTGACTAATGCTGTTGACGTCGAATCAAGTCGTCGAATTTCATACAACGGCTGACTTACATTATGTACCGTCTGCATAGTATGGCGTGGACGGGTTCAGAATCACGTCGACCAGAAGTCGACGATATGCATAGGCAATGCGTGTGCACGAAGCTCAACGACCTGAGTCGACGACAGCAGAATAAGCCGGCAAGTTTGGCGCAGGATACATACATCTGTGCGCATGCAGAGAAAGGAGGATAAACAGCACGTGAAGGCTGGCTTGCGAACTATTATCCTCAAGTTCGCCTGCCCATTAGACCGGCCACGCACAACTCGAGTATATTTCGGGGTCTCGCAAACGGAAGCTTTCAATTGCAGCGAGACGCAGGCGAGTGAAAGAAGCACAAAAAACATTCATAGTCAAACGACGGTCAGGACGCGTCATTTGCACGTCTGCCACTGGTCCGGAACAGAAAACCCTCTGCACATCATGTGACACAACAAGTCCAAAATTGGGGGCGGCGCAACTTCTCTCTGCCTACCGACATTTCGAAGCGATACATTATATGTACTGTACGACCTAGCATTCACTCATAATACCTTACGACCACCCAACCGAAGCCCACACGTGCATTGGACATTGTTTGCGCGTTCCTCCATTACCCAACAAGAACGCAGTCACATCGAAATTTGGTGCAAAAAAAGTGTGTCTGTCCTGTTCATCCTGAGAGGAAGGCAAGTGTGTCATTGCACTCGAAAACAAAAGACAAAAAGAAAGAACAGCGTTACAACTGTATGGATGGTCTCTGATATTCGTGCATAACAACAATACGATTGAACGCATACGGGAATTGTTGAACATGAATCAGTCAAGCAGCTACGGTTCGCATCCCTTGTGACGTTTGACAAGCACGATACAGAAGGTTCTGTTTGTGTCTGTAATCAATCCCAAACATGAACATCACAATGTTTGGGATTACGCGACAAATCGTCCCAGGACGATTCGATGCCGGAGTGTTAGACCCTCAAGGTCGACGAATCGTCCCATGGACATTGTTGGTTAGGGTGTCGAATCGTACCACATTTTGTTTCCATGGGACAATTCGTCCCCTATGAAGGGCGTAATTCAAGGCTGTCGAATTATCTCATGTAATGTGTGGCATTTGTGATAGAATTGTGCGTAGTGCTTTGAGTCAGGCGGACTTTCTGTTTGCGGAATGTGAATTCGCATACGAATACGTCTCATGGTAATTTTTTAATTCGCTCAATGCTTAAAGTCTCGGAGAAATATAATTGATACCAGTTGTAATAGTATAATAGTAGTAGCTGTAATACGTATCCATGATATACGTGATGATAGAGATAGAGAAATGAATAGTATATGCATGCCTATACATAGCATTAATCCCGGAGAGATCTCTTCAATGTACAGTATACTGTATCTCGCTTCTCCTCTGTATCGACGTGAAATGCATGAGGTTATGGCTTGTACTTTGCCACGGGTTGCTATTATTGTGTCTGCTCCGCCAGAGTATCTTCTGTGGGACGATACGCCCGATAGGATCACCGAAATATTTAGTGAGGAACTTCGACATGTATGAATATGGCACATATGGGACGATTAGTCACGCTTAAAATGTACCCTTCAGGCGGGCGGATCGTCGTATAAAACAAAATTTGGGACGATCAGGCACACAACCGGGCCTGTATGATCTTCAAAACACGTGCTGCTGAAAATTACATGCAAAAATAATGCGTTTTCCGGAAATATTTCCGGATTCCGGTTTCCGGATTCAACCTAAGTGCGTCCTTACAATGCTTGTACAACTCAATGCATGTTGGCGTTTCATTATGCCGTAGCAGTCTGAAAAAGTCGCATCGGTGCAAGCGGTATATACTGTACTACAGTATTGGTCGCTTCGTGGGTGACAAATGAATTCGAACTTTTGTCAGATAAAAAATGATAAAGTGACTCAGACGAAACATAACGAGCAGAATCATAATGCGAGTCTTGAAGGAAGTGCATGCGTGCAGATAGAGGTGATAAAGCTGGTTGTTGACGTTATTTCGCTTTACCTCTTTTCACTCTCCCCCCAGGACCTGATTAACGACACGCATGGCGCGAAAAGGCATTTGCTGTTCAAAAAGCTGCGGAAAGTGTGAGCAAATTGGACGTTGTACAATGCTTGTAATCAAAATCTGATTTCAGTGTCTCGGAAAAATAACAACGTCGGTGTTATTTTTCCGACAGCAATCTAAAACAGATTACTACAATGCATGTACCATATATAAAAGTACATATCGGCGTGGGTGGAGTATTATTGAAAGATGCAGTTACATCAGACACAAAATAACGTTGGCTTGGATGAGCGTTGTTTTCTAAAAAGCACAAGAGCATGACCACGTTAAGCTAGACTATTCGATGTAGAGATCACCGGCATTTGATTCTGCTTTCAACTCAAACAACCAGGTGGTAAGACGCAAACATTATGAAAGACATACGAGCGTGCACTGACCCGTGTCCCCCTGGTCCATCAGGACTTCATTTGTGCTCACTTGTTGCACCCATGGTAATGACCTGTGTCACTCCGCCGTCACGGGATTGTTTTTTGTTATAAATTTTGTCATTACAATGGAGCGTGCGTGGGTGCCTATTCACGATCCTGTTCCAGTCTAGCCGCTAGTGACACGATTGGAACTCGGGAATATTCTTGTCGCCCTTGCATCAAATACTCTGCCCACATATACTGTAATTATGCAATGTATTTATAGGTATACTATGTGCGTATTCGTATATACAAATGGAATGGTGTTTTCATCAGGTATGTACATTCCGACCTAAATGCTTGTACACATCTTATTATCTAGCATATGCAAGGGTAAAGATGGGAAACGTAGGACATAAACGCTAAACTACCAAACAGGCGGTCATTGTGCATTTTCACTTTTCGAACGCTGCGAACAACTCAACCGTGAGGAACAGAAAGCAATTCAAATGCATATTACTACAAGCACTTCACACAAGTCGAGGCTCAGGCTCAAAGAAAATAATGATATCATTTGAACGTATTAAAACTGACTGCACGTGTATTCAAGTACCAAACTTACTCAGCATAGACATGCCTTGATCATTGAGCTGTTGTGCACATGACAGCTGGATGCCTGAATTCGAACCCGGCACTTGCTTGAGAACACCAATCTCATTTGACGCATATAAATACGCACCATACACCCACAACAGTACAGTACAGCCACAGGTAACATACACCGGAGTTTACCACTTGAAGTCCTCCCTTTTCGTTCTCTCTTTTCCACTGAAACCCCCGGGACCTAAAATTGGATTTCTCGACCAGTCCAAAACACCAACCTCAATCAAGGCAAAAGTTTTCCAGTTCTCCACTTTCACCAGAGGGTCGTAAGTGGAAACGTTTACACGCAAAGACCACCAATTTTCATCCCGAGCCCCGGGCGTTTAGACCGGTTTTTGTAAGACCAAACCAAGGCCAGGTACAATGGCAAAACTGAAAGGAATCGCCATGAAGGCTTCGGAAGATGATCTAACTTTCCACGCTGATTCCAATGGAACCATTTTCAAAAGTTTTACCACTGTATAGAACAAAGGAGAAAATGCGATTATTCAAAGCGTAATTTGCAGGGTATTTATTAAAATGGGGATAACTTTCTACAGGAATGTCATAGCACAGAAGTTATGACAGAAGGTTATGTATAGGGTAAAAAAGATTTTATTCAGCTTGATGATCACCAGCAATATTGGAGGAAATAACAAAGTGACGTTCTTCTAATACACATTCAGCAGAACAGTTGACCAAACTCTAATAAAGGGAAGTCAAGAGGAAGGAGCTTTCACAATCACACAAAACCACACCCACTGGGATAGGTGAAGGCACTAAAAATCACAAATTAAAAAATTTAAAAAAGTCTTGTTATCGGAATTTACGAGCTGAACAATGGAGTCGCTGTCACAGACCAGAAAACGAGAGAAAGAAGCAAAAAATACCGGTTATATTTTTGCAATTAGAACGCTTAATCGATTAATTTAGAGCTAAATGTGCGAATCTCGGACACTCAGCCCTCGCAACACGCTTTGGTGCTCGCGCCAGTGTCGATCAGTATGTGCCACTTGCCATTGCATTTCTTCAAGGTGGTCACGTACCTGGAGAATCAAAAAATACTGCGTACTATTACTGACAACGTTGATGCCAGCGACATACTGCGCTTTGAATTCACACATTCAATTCATCAACTGCGACTATTAATTATTCGAATGTTCAAGCTGTCTCAAAAGTATTCTGTCCTTTTTATTATGATGTCCGTCGTAACTGAGTTCAGGTGAGATTATGGTCATTTGTGGCACAATTGAATCAACGGGCGATTCTGCGTGTTATCAATGCACAAAATGCTTCCTGTCAGCTGTTCAGAAAAGCGGGCAATATCAACCATTAGAAAGTGACTTTCAAAGCAAACATCAAGCTTTGAGTGGGCGTAATCATTTTTGGGCATTCATATCTACCGTGTGCCAGAAAGTGACGCACCAGAATTCGACCGGTTTGCCGTCCTTCTTCGCCTTTCCATTGAACACGCCGACTTTGACAGCGGCGTCCGGTGCCAACTCGATGATGTCTTGCGTGACGTCACTGACAACGTCGAATGTGCCCCACCATTCACCCAACAGCTTCAGCACAGCTGCAATCACAATTAGTCGCTTGCAGCATCATAAACCAAAACCAAGTGCCCGAAACCTTCATTGATCCGAAAATAGAGCTCCGAATACTTTATTCAGGTAAAAACAGGATGCAACAAAGGCTAATCTTCATCCATTTCTTGTATGGACCACTGGGGGCTTTCAGTGGAAAACTTCGACACACATGTTTGCATTTCTGTGAAAAGTCGCCATTGAATATGCCAGCATAGGCTGGTCACAGAAAATCCCAGAGCCCAGAGCTGATCTTGGTGGACACAAAAGTTGCGAAGGTTCAATTGACTGACCGTCTTTTCCCTTTATGATGGGCGCCTTTTCAAATGCCATGATCGCGTTGTCACAGTACATGGCGCTAGCACCTTCTTTGTCATTCTTCTCATAGAGCGCGTAGAAGTCCTTCCAGAATTGTTCGACCTCTTCTTTCACTCCTGATGTTTCAGGACGGAGTATTTATGCTAAGTGCATACTGTGGTGTAGTGTGTGGGAGAGATAAAAACAACAACAGACCAGCAGATGTTTTACTCACCCATGTTGATTGTTGAGATTTCTGTGGAGTGTTGGAAACGTGTGACAACAAAATGATAAATGAAATAAAGTCTGAAAGGTATATTAGGTAGAGGTGAATGAATGAGTTGACAACCGGTGCTTGAGTGCACTTTACACTAATGGTCCAGAAAGTGTATGTACGTGCACCCTGCACTACCTAATGTACGTGATTGTACACATATTTGCTGAGACGATTTGAAAGCAAACAAAAGGCACATTACAGTCACATACTCAAGGTTGCATAGGAGGTAAAATATCCGGTTTTTTTATTTACGTGATACATGCTAAACTGCATACAGACAGGCAGACAGGTCAATCTCGCGGAAGGGACGACGTTCACAACACAAGGACAAGGAAAACCGCTCGAACTTTATTCACCACTCTACAAAGTGCACACTACTTTACATGTACGGGTTATATGTTTACATAAACGATCAGCAGCACACGGATTAACGACTGAGCCGCTATGCGTCTGAGTGACGATATGCGCGCATTAGATCACCATGAAATTGGGCACCAATCAGTTCTGGGCCGACAGCACAGCGGTGCCACCACTGCACTCGAACTGAACGCAAGCCGTTGTTGTTGTCGGACTTGTCCAAATCATCAAGTTTAGTCTATCACCATCATATCAACCACGTGGTGTGTTCTGCTGGAGGAATGAATAAAAAACCGGCTGGCAAGTTTTAGGCCCAATCTGACAACACAACGCTCCCAAAGTGCGGAAATAAGGTTTCAACTCTGTAAAATTCCTGTCCCATCAATCCACTAACAGTGTGAGTGCTGCGTGCATCCTTTGCTATGAGGCAGTTGGGCAACAACGAACACTTTTTGTTCATCATAGTTTATCTTTCAAACAAGTCATGACAGAAACTCGCATGGAGTGCTGGAAGCTGCACAACAACAAAAACTAGACATGCTGTGCAAGCTCGTCTGAATGCTTATCTGTTCCATCCCAATAACCTCAAGTAAATGTCATTGGCACAAATGTCGTAAACACTGTTTTTAAGGTCGTAAAAATGATAAAGCATGTGCGATGGTAATGATAAGCAGTAGCTAGCAAACAATAAATGGTTCCGATAAAGCCTTGGCATGTACGTGACTTTTGTTTGTTCAATTCTAGCGACATTTGTGCCCAGAAATATACATATGTTGCCGGACCGTCACAAAAAGTGCAGAAATGCAGCGATAGGGTCAGCGAACCAGCAGAACTAAAGTGCATTTATTGTGTATACGGCAGGCATGCACAGTGCATTCCGTCCTGTGATAACATTACTGAAAGCAGCCGACGTAATGATGATTATTTCTAATGTTGGTACACCTATACAAACACACAAACGCGCAGAAACCAACTATTCATCATGTCCAACTAAATCAGCCATGTTGTTCGCTGACAGAATGAATACAAAACCGGTTTCATTGGCAGGCTTCCCATCTATGGCTAAAATGTATAAACCTGATGATTGTTCGCTGCAGATGCACGAACGTAAAATAGCACGTTTATGTAATAATATTAACGTGCTAAATGCATTATAATTTATAATTCGCACAAAATTGAAACAACGTGGTGGGTATATGGAAACTGTTGGAAAAAAGTGCCTGTCCCTTTGAAACGCGGTGATTGTTGTGCGCTTGTGTTCTTGGAAATCTAATTTGACCAGATGAGGGACTAATTAACGTAACAAAAGCACAACTGAAGGCTTTAGAAATGCAAAATGCGACCATGTTGACTTTCGGCGGACACAGTTTGAACAGCTGGTGTACCTATGTATATTGGACGATAACGCGCAGCTAAGTTATTTCCAGGAAAGCACTCTTCCTGTGGAGCCCATGCTCACGCCTCGAAGAAAACCTCTCAACCCTAAAAACAAAAGTCCCTGCCCATGGTAATAAATAAACACTCCAGTATTTCGACGCGGAATTGATCATGAAGATCATTTTGAAGCGCGTTCCTAACTTCTTCGTGATTTTTCTTTCTTTCTCCGTGGCTAAACCAGTCATGGGTGTGCGGAATCCAACAACAGTGTGCGGCAAAATTGTTCCCTGGCTGTACATGTACTGGACATGTACATACTTGTACTGTACACTTTTAAGTGAAAACCATTTTCGTGCAAACGCCAGAAACATGAACGCCCTTTGAGTGTCTTTTCTTTGCAAGAAAGTTGGCTCACAATACTCAGCCAGTTCCCAACAATAAGCGAGCCGTGTGACATGTGTGGTGCAAGACAACCCTCGCATTTCGCCTCCCATGTGGTGTATGAACTTAGCGTATCACACTATGTTACGTAATCATTTGTCAAAAAAAGTTATGTGCACGCTTTATGAAAACATCACACTTGACAAATGCACAACTTGGTACAATACTATGCAAGGTGAAGCATGCGGCATGACACACCAGCACCGCATCGCAAATATCGTTTTTAATTTAGCTGACTATATTGTTGTCAACGCAACTGCCTGCGTTTCGTGTAAACGCAACTGCCTGGTTGTCTGCTAGGCATGCAACCTGCTACGCTATTGATGAGGCATAGTAACACTACGCCAAGTCGAAGGTGGCAAGTGAAACATTCATACGTGGCTGCTGATTTGGGAAACATTACACGTCGTACAGTGCAACGTGGTGCATGAGGATTTTCTCTTTCTATCAGTTTTGTGAGCACACCACCTGCGAAATCGGGCTCGCGTAGTTTATGTATAACTATACTGTATATGGGCCATTTCTAACTCGCTGCCCCCGCTGCCCTTGTGTCATAGGCTGTGAGCAGATAAACGCGGAATGCGGGAATTGGTTAGCAGATAAACGCGGAATGGCAGATTTCTGCATTCCGCATTCCGCGTTTATCTGCTCACCTTTGCGGAATGGTGCGTGCTTGGGTGACGATGAAAACTTCCAGCGTGCTGACCTCAAAATGTTGCGTGTTAACGCAAACAGCAACTGAGAGGTTTGACCAAAAGCATAAATTTACTTGCAGAAATGCAGAATTCCGCAAAGGTGAGCAGATAAACGCGGAATGCGGAATGCAGAATTCTGCCAATCCGCGTTTATCTGCTCACAGCCATAGTAATCGAAGTTTGTCAAATTTGGGCTGTGGTTTCAGCTCAGGCAATGAATGCGTTTGTGCAGGGTGTGCGCAAACGATGTTCTAGTGGAGGCAGCGAGTTCGAACGAAACCTAGAGCTAGAGCGTGGTCCACTAGAGCATACGCATAGTTTGCGCATCGGTCAAACGGGACATGCACAATGTTACACACACTGCACATGGATAAAACGGGTGCGCCATCAAAATGACTAAAGCTGAGATTACGCAATGTTACTGTTGCTATGGATAATCGTTAAGCAAAAGCTGAAAAGCACATGCATGCATGCACACAACCCCACTTGAAACGAAAAACAATTGGAACTCGGTGCCCCCAAAAACATAGTTGAAAAGAAAATTGATTCGAACTCGCTGTCCCAAAACCACGACGCATAACGAACACCCTGTGCGGGGTAGCCATGTAGGGACGGGTGGCAACGACAGCGCAATGAGCGCGAATATAAATGAATGCACGGTTGCTATACACTTGGAAGCTCCGACGACGTGCGTTGACGGCAACAGACATCCTGCTGCGTTTGCATACGAAACACAATCAGTTGCGTTGACAGCAGTAGTATGAGCCTTCATTTTCGTTGAAGTGCTTCTGTAACGCAACAATTGTGCGCACGCAATTCGACAACAATATCACAGAGAACATTTATACTCATTTTGCAATAACAACTTTAATGATAAGTAGTACCTACATCGTGTGAGAAACTAGTGCGCGGTGTTGTTCAAAAATTCAAAGCATATTTTCAAACGCATGTACCACTCTGGCAAGATTTTTTTGTTTCATCAATTGTGTTTGGCGTTCTGTTCACATGCAATATTATTAGCAAGGAAGGTATGTACGTATAAATACTCTATCACTTTCACCGCACATTAATTGCACAATGTTTGTGATGCTTGCGAAAAATAAACATACACACACGCCAAGACGTATTATACACCGGACATTTGAATCAGTTTACGTGCGCACACTGTGAAAATGAACAAACTTTTTATCGTTTTATTGACGAAGTTTGTTGACAGGTTTATGAGCGCGTGTTTTGAGTGTCAAAGTGCGGTTTTCCAGCCCATCAGTGCATCAGACGCAGCTCTGTCGTCTAACGTGACGAATCATGTAGCTTGCAGTTGTTGTTTATACCATATGTGGCGATTCAGGTATGTAGGAACTCAGCAAGGGCACATGACCCCACACATTCAACAATCAAAAAAGGCAAGTCATTGTATAGTCCGTCCACCAGCTCATGGCACTTTGTGTTGCTGCTGGCTGGTTTGGTTCCTTCCTCCACGTTCTAATGAAAGAGAAATTAAGTGTGAGCGATTTTGCAAAAAACTAAAAAAAATAATAAAATGTGTCGAAAACGATTGAATTCGATCAAATTTAAAATTAAATTAAATTAAAATCTATAAAACACGTCGATTTCATAAAGACAGCAATTTAGGAGCAAAAATAATTTTTTCCGGAAACTCAATTTCTCTTTCATTAGAACGTGGAGGAAGGGAACAAGTCGGCCAGCAGCAACACAAAGTGCCATGAGCTGGTGGACGGACTATACCATACAAGCCTGCGCTGTTGTGCTTGACCACAACTGAGCGTCTCGAAAAGCCAACTACAGTTGCTACGAAGACTTTAATGCATCCCAAAACCTGAATGTCACGAAAATAATTGTTTCAGGTTTTTGTTCACACATTGTTGTCTGTTGGTGCAGAAACCTGTTGCGTACGTTCTCAAACCAGTCGACGATTGGAAGTGAACAAATTTTGACATTTCAGGCTCCCTAAACTTGATGCTAATCAATATCGAATCGAACTGTGACCACAGAGCGTGATTTGCACTCAATTTCCATGCGATCGATTGAGAATGTGGTGTAATCAATCGATATCAATCATTCTGCTGATCAACTGCTGTTCGCTGGTGCGTCACACGATCGGTGGATCCAACGGCAAATCGATCAACTGCGCCGATTACGTCGAATGCTCGGTGCTGCTGGATGAGGCCATTTGTCAACGATGGTTCGGTAATCCGTGCAAGGTTGGTACACCTACAGTATACCGCCGGCGAATCCAGCTTTGGCCTAGGGCCAAATCCAAAAAGTCATTTTTATCTAGTGCTCGTTCCATTTTTGAAGAGTCATTTTTATCCAGTGCTTGTTTAGAACTTCGCGCTTGTTAAAACAAATATTATAAAAAAATTGGACAATGAGCGCAAAGCGCCCGAAATTTTGGCACTTTTACTCACGCGATAGCCTAATTTCAGTGAAATCTGCGCAATGTTTGGACTCTTGAAGTGTATCAGAATGAAAATCCTGCGATTACGGGGTCCTTTTTCCTTCTTCCTTCCGAAACGGTGGCGCCCCTTCAGTTGCCAAATGAATGGACCAAGAGGGCATAGCCCCTGTGACCCGCCCCTGGATCCGCCGTTGGTATCTACATTGCCATCGTAACGTTTGTATACAACTTGACAAACATATATCGGTTGTTGCGCTCTGTCGGAATCAATACAGGGTGACCCACTGCAAGTATGGAACTACCCTTGTTGTGCGGCTGGATCTCGGCCGTGCACACGCGATATGGATTCTAAAAGTAACGTAAATCAGCTATCAAAAGAGATCTGTTTTAACCGTTTATGTTTCACTCAAGCTACAAAGCTGAGATAGAGCATTTTCCATTTATGGCTGTGACCGCTGGCGCTTTTGTCATTGACAAGGCCCACGGCGCCATTGCTGTCTGGCATCGGGCCGAAACTGCATCCACAGGTCTAACGCATTGCGAACCCAGAAGGACAAATCGTATCGTTAATCTATCATCTTTTGTGCAAAACACGTCTACAAGACAGTATCAACGGCCGATATAGAAGTCTCACATAAACATTGTTGTGCCACCTGAACATCCAATGTATTCAATTTGCAGCGACGACTGATTGGACCGGTAGTGTTCAAGGCGATAGTTGAAGGTGAGCTTCGTTGCTGTTGAACAAGACACAAAATAATCTTGAGGAGATTGGTGAAAAACAGTTTTTTTGTGAATGCGATGTGATTTTGTTTGTCAGACACGGACGTTGTGCCGTCGCCGTTCCGTCAAGAGACACGTCCACCACGACCATTTGGCAGTAGAAGTCCGACCACAACAGGATTGGTCGCTGTCGATGATGCGGGTGGGTGCTGGTGACAAAGCTACATTGTTTTGAAGAAGGACCACTTTTGGGGTGAAAAGAAGAGCAGACTGCCGTCTTTATTCGAATGGCGTTGACTTCGGCTTATGCTCAGACTAAGGCGTTTAGTTAGACTTACATACCTTTGTAAGACCTTTTCAAGCGAACATTTTTCAGGTGCAGCTGTGTTTGTGGACTCTACTCTTTGTTTTGATTCAAAATGGTCTTATTATCAACTAACAGCAAGTGAACTATACATAAATACCTGTTAAATTTTGAAGCACATGCCACTCAAACCTGCCTTACATTGATTACACAACTCGGAGCTGTGTCTGTAGCGTCATCACAAAAGCAGAGTGACAGTTTACAGGCGGATCGCCGATGGACGACAGTGATCGAATACTGCAGCGAATTCGCGCTCTGCTGCAATGCGAAGAGGCACAACTGCGACAACAGTATCAGATTGATCACCACCTTGATGCGAACGAATTCGATCACCAACCGACCACAACGGACAATCCGTTCGATCGCAATCCACTGCGACGTGAATCGTCCCTGTTGAAGGACATTGATGCGTTACGGTCATTGTCGACAGAGAACGACCATGAAGACACAACCACGGCGCACAGCACGACAAGGTGGGCTTGCCAATTAAAATTATGATTGGTTAAAACTTGGCGCCACATGTAAGTGGAGGTACGTGTTTGGAACATGTTTCGGATTCAAATCCGAATGGTTTAAAAAATAATTTTCCAAATAAGTGCCCCTTGGTTAAGCGTCTATAAACCATCACTGAAAGCGCGCGTATTCGGAGGTACCGATACGGTATGTACCTAACCATTCAGAATTTTGCGAAATGTATTTCTCTGAAGCAGCACGAGCTCACCGAGCCCGTCAACTTCGACGGTGGTGACAACCAGCTCAGCACCGATCCATTCTGACCCTCCAATCACGACCGACAGTCAACATGAATCGATCGTTGAGTCCGTCACGGCCAACACTGAACAGTCAGATACAGGTCGGTGACGCCCCGGCTTGATGCAATCCAGCACAATTTGGCTCAAGGTGCGAAACATCAGTGGTGTTTTATACCCCACACTACAGTGTCAAACATGACACCAGCGCTCGAGTGCGCTTTGTGATCACGTGACCATCTGAGGATTTCACACTGACGACGGTATGGTCGTATGTGAACACAAGTCGATATGGGCAACGATGCATAACACCCGCTCTCCATAAGCTAACGGAAACGCATAAATGGGTCCGGTCCGGCGGCCACGAAGATTTAGCATAAGGATAGTCACAGATTGTTGTTTCACAGATTCACGACACAGCACACGCGACTTTGTCATACCGAGCGTCGAGCACAACAAGATCGTCGTTATGGACGCGGCCGAGCCGTTGCTGCAGCAATTCTACGACGACGATCGTGTCCATTTGTCACATCAACCAACACAATTGCGCCAGGCTCGCCTGCCTGTGGCCAGGTTCAATGCCGCTGCGGCGTATTTCAGAACAAATCTGTATTTGATGGGTGGCAGAGTGAGGAATAATGGTTGGTCTGCTTCAACTTTTACATATTGAAACATCAGCCAGGCTGATGGACTACTGTTGTTTTGCGCGCGTTGTGAGATCGAAATGTAGCTTTATCCATATACTCCAAGTTCAATTTCGTGACATCGTATTTTGCTTTCATTTCACATTGAGTTCCCCACTCTGTGAACACGACACTTCTGCCCGTTTTGACGATATGTCGAGGCTTACGGGTGACACTATTTTAAACCAGTGTATGAAAGTTGTTCACAGACACATAACGGAAAAACTTCCTCTTGCGCCATCATTAAATGTGAATCTCGCAATATCTCAAACACCAAAAGTCCGGTGCACAAGGTCATACTGGACCTGGCCTGACCAATCAACCAACCAATTTCTCCTCTGATGATGTTTTAGTATCGCACAGCGACATGGTCGACATCTACAGTGCATCGGAAGGTCGATGGTTTGACGGACCCCGTCTGAATGTGGGTCGCAGTCTGGCCACGGCCACGGTGGTCGCCAATCGCACGCTAATCATCTGCGGCTGCGGATCGCGTCGTTCCAATTGTGCGTACACTTGTGAGAAGTTGGAGGGTGACATGCTCGCATGGACCATATTCAACGTGCCCAACTGCGCCGTTAATTCGGCCGTGGCCAGCATCGGCGACAGGTGAGTACAGTGCAGCGAAAATGACATACGAAATTAGAGCTTGCAATAATTACAGATTTACAATTTCAAATGTGAATTCGAGACCCAATTTAGCAATAAGTAGGGGTGTCTGCAGCTGGCTCTGGGTTTATCGGAAGCCTCGACCTGGTCTGCTGATCACGTGACTAGTTGATGTGAAATATTATGTAATGTTTTGAACGACTCTACGACCTTGAAAGTTAAACACTTGATGTTAGTTGAATCTGCAGTACCCAAAAACCAGGGAGTATGCTCACATAAAGAAAACAATCATGCGCTGGTCCCTAACGCGATCAGCCCTCACCTGACGCCGGCAGAGTGCATGCCGACCAGTCGCTTGTGTATGCATGAATTGAACGAATGCAAGTAAAGGTCGGTTTATACTGACTGCCCGGCAGTAGCAGTCAGAAATTTGTGACCGCCCGTTCGGTCAGTTCATTAACAGAACAAGACCAGTAGACGGCAGACAGCGGTCAACGGGCAGAGCGGAACAGGCAATCACTATAAGCAATCATAGCCTTGCCGGACACTTCTGCGTGGCAGTGACTTCTCCGGATTTTGACTTCTACTTCCCGGAAGTCAGAAGTATAAATCAACCTTTAGCGGTCACCCAATCATGTGCAGTGCGTCGTTCGCTTTGCAGGATGTATCTGACGGGTGGTGATTGTTCGACGCCCCTGTCATCGGTGCTCGTCTACGACATCAACGAGGCGCAATGGTCAATGGGCGTGTCAATGATGCAACCGCGTTTGGCGCATGCGATCACCGCCGTCACGCTGCATCAGCAAACGTTCCTGTTGACTTGTGGTGGGCTGGGACCTAGCGATCCCGACAATCTTGGCTTCCCGACCGCTGCCCAACCGGAACTCGGTCTGACCCGGCGTACGGCTGCGTTGATTTCGCGACGCACCGACGCGCAACGCGACGGTGGACTGATCACCTATGAGAACAAGGTCAACGAACATTTGACGCATTGCGAACTGTTCGATGTTTCAACGGAGCGTTGGATGCCGTTCGCCGGCATGCAGGTGGCCCGAGCCCGATTGGCGTTGTTGCAGGTCGACGATAGGGTGTACGCCATCGGTGGCGTGACGAGAAGGGGTCGCCCGCTGGCCAGGGTCGAAGTGTTCATGCCGTTCTTTGACAAGTGGAAGAATGCCACGTGGCAACTCGCCGCACCCACTTACAGTCACACCGCGTTGGTCGTGCCTGACAGCTTATGAGACTGATGTTTCACGACAAGTCACAAACACTGCGTCCCTACGGTTACTGCGTTCATCAGGTACAATGTATTTTTCCGCATTTTGATGTTGTTTTTTGCTTTGTGTGTGCTTGTGTGTCCAGTTTTATTGAAACGTTGCTCTATGAGTGAACCATAACTGTGATTTTTTTAGCCACTTTTGACGTCCGACACCATAACTTTATCTTTTTCTCAAACCATACAAAAACAGCAACAACGGTGAAACAAATACCAGATAGAAAAATTGCACTTGGCACGAAAATAATCAATTCTCAAAGGCAGTATTCCACAAACAACAAAAACGCAAAAAAATCTTGGGGAGAAAGAAACAGCCATGTGAAACTCAAGACCAGCAAACGACAATAATTCCGCAAAAAACCAAACATAACAATCAATAAACAGTAAGGTAAGGAATGTCCTGAAGAAATGAAAGATGTATAAATAGAACATCTGCCTAATAACAATCAAACATGACAATAATTGGAAACAATAAATCGAAAAGTGGGACTGAAACGTCAAGTGAGCTTGGGAGGAAAGACGCTCCGGAGGCACTATGACACAATGTATTAGGTAATTGTAACATCAATGTAATCCAATGTTCTCCCTACGTGTCTACATCTATTTGCTTCTGAATCCATCCGGGTTCTGACTCTGCCATTTCCACATATGCGCGCACATTTCATCCAAGCCAAACTGAGCGCGCCATTGCAACTGTTCGGCAGCCAGCGTCGGCTCACAGTACACGCTCGCTATGTCGCCCGGTCGACGACCCTCGATTTGGTACGCAATCTGAGACAAAAAACCTGTCCGCGGTTTTTGGTCGAATGCAAAAATTGGCGCTTTATAGTGATCTTCCGTACAATGAAAGCGTTCCCAATCTGACGCTGTGCCGCTGGTATGTTATCTGTCGATACTTTTATAGAAAGCGAAAATGCCAGATCCAAGGATTATGTTACTTATAAAAAGACTGGAATGTACGCATGGGGCCGACCTTCTTCCCACACGCCTTCTCCAACGCTGCAATCATTTCAAGCACACTGTAGCCACGACCTGTGCCGAGGTTGAACACCTGAAATCGAAGATCGTTCCAAATTTGAAAGTCGGCCGGTTGGACGACAGCAAGGCTATGATATATTTTGTTTGAACAGTATAATTTGTGATTGAGTGCCCTCCGCAACTCCAAACGAACAACGTTTGTGCCGTTTGAAATTGTTTCTCCACGTTTATCGTAAAAATGGTGCAAACACATAATCGTAGTACTGCTGTTCCTCAAGTGATGCGGTTTCAAAATTTCTAAGTGCTTTCGGTACCGATGGAAAACACACTGGGCCTCAGCAAGCTAGGCGTCACCTTGCAGCCAATTCGTTTGTGCTTGTTGATGTAGTTGACTGCAGCGGTGTGACCAGATGCCAAATCCATCACATGAATGTAGTCACGGACACCTGCATGCAATGCGTACTTGTGCAAAATGAAGACAGCTTCTGACCCTTGGTCGGGTTTGAAAATATCGTTGATACAAAAAGTCACGTGATCAGGGCAGGCAAAAATCTGACCGGACCAATGACCGCGTTTGACACTGGCATAGGTGCTGTAATTCACTTCATAATAAACCATTACATACAGTGAATCCCAATGACCGAATTGCCAGTCACCAAATTGATATAATGCCCCCAGGCGGTGCTCTACATCATTGTGAATATTCTTCACAGTGAACAAAATAACATGTTCCATAGAATAAAGTAACCAAAAATATCGCCCAACAACAGCTCTGGCAAATGTCCCGTACCTGTGCCATCCTTTGTGTCATAATCGTTGCCGTACACCCTAACATGAGGCAGTTTGCCCACGGCCACCTGACTGACGTATGGCATCAGATTATTGGGTACGCCTCGTGGGTCCTCACCGATTTGGCCACTTGGATGAGCGCCAACTGGGTTGAAGTAGCGCAGCAGCACAACGTTCATATCCTGGGCACGCATTGGGTGAAATGCAGAATGACAAAAAATCGTCAAAGACACCTAAGCGCTGCAGCACCGTGGCATGATCATTTTGTAAGTTTGCCACAAATTCCAACTGTGAGTTGTGAAATTCAGCCAAAATATGAAGAAAACGTATTCTTGGAATTCTCGACAGTGAAAGTGGAACAGACCGGATCGGCATGTGCCAAATCTTCGAGGATGATCTCCTGCATGTACTTGGATTTTCCGTACGGATTAGTGAGTCCCTGACCAACAGTGCTTGTCTCGGTCAAAGGCAGTTCACTTGGTGTGCCGTACACCGTGGCACTGCTGCTGAAGATGAAGTTCTTCACGCCCGCCGTCAGCATCACCTGCAAATACGGCGCCATTTCACTGTTTCTCGAAGTTGCACTCTCCCTTGTCTTGATGGTCAGGCATGGAGCTCGCGCGAAGTGGTGCCGTTTAGCCGGACAAAGACTAGGCTTGCTAGACCTGCACATAAACCAACGACAGCAGAACGCAGCTCAAGTCAAAAGGTAAGCTGTAACACCGAAACCACACAAGTTTTGTTTTTCCTTCTCGCGCTCTGTTCTCTTGTTGAACCCAGAGAACCCAGAGTTGTGCTCATCCAGGTCTTTTTGTCGTTTAGCTTCACACCTTCCGTCTGCTCTCCTGCGTGTGTCTGTTTCGTGGTTTCGCTGTCCTTTCCACCGATTCTAGTTCGGCCAAATGCAGCACGCAGTCGAAATTGTTCTGCGTTGATCACGCTCAATGATGCAGGTGTGTTAGTAGCTAATTTTTCAGACTCGAACCTTTTTCAATAATATTGGTGAGCGCTGCCTGATCGGAAATGTCCACGTACGCAATCCGAACTGTTTCGCCCGTTAGTTGTCGGACTCGCTGCACGCTCGTGGTATGGACTTATACGTTGCTGAAGAGGAGAGTTTAAAAATGACGAAGTAATAAAGCTTGGTGATCAAATTGA
>JASAMV010006222.1:0-66219 GCA_030248065.1 Rhynchonema sp. JSB1_4
TCGCCTATACTAAATTTTTTGAAAAAAAAAGCTAGTAAATTTTCAAATTTGTCGCCTAAAAGCTACTAAATTTTGCATGGCCAAAAAAAACTAGTAAAATGGCTTTTCAGCGGAAGTTACTAAATTTTTGATTTTACTAGCTTCTTGCTTAACTAGCCCATTTTGAAAAAATAAACCCTGATTTCAACAAACCCCTTTTTGGGTGTTTCAGGGGTATTTCAAGGAACAATTTTTTCAGACCCTGGGTGAGTGATTTAAATGAGCCCCCTTGAAATGGGGTCAGAGTGATCTCATAGAAGCCCCCGCCCCCGGTACCGTAAAACCTAAAATACAAGGGGGGGGGGCTGTTTTTTACTGACCCTTTTAAGGTGGCTGTATTTTTTGGGGGGGGCTCTTTTTGGGGGGCTCGATAACCCCCGGAAACGGGCCGGGAAGTCGGCCCGGCCCGGCCCGGCCCGGTGGAGGGCTGCAGGTCGGCCCGGCCTGGCCCGTTTTGGCTTGCCTTGAGGTCGGCCGGGCCCGGTCAGCCAAATTTCAAGGGCTGAAAACTAAAAAAGTCCAAAAAGCTGAAAAAAATTCGAAAATTTTCTGCAGAATACTTGTTTTCACTGGTACAGCTGGGGAGAAGGGTAGGTAGGTAGGCAGTGTAGTGGCAGGCCCATGTGTGGGAGGTAAGTATGATGCGGGGTTGGGACCGGAAGCGTGAGAGGTATGATTTTGGTCACCCAAAAAGGCGAAAAAACACCGTTTTTGTGATACAATTTTGGCCAAAAATTGAGGTAAAAATAGTACTTTTTCAAAATTTTCGCCGAAAATCGCCTAAAAATAGGTATTATGGGTGGGTTTGCGCGCGGAGCGCGCGATTTTTGGGAAAATAAGGTCGAAAAACACCGATTTTTGCCTTAAAAAGGTATAAAATTGCTTGTGAGAGGTATGATTTGGAGTTGTGAGAGGTAAGTACTCAACCCCCCCCCCCTCGGGTTTTGTGGTAGGTAAGTACTGAGAGGGGGGGTAACCCCCCCCCCCCCAGCCACTACTATGGCCCCCCCAAAATAGAGCCCCCCAAAAAATACAGCCCCCCTAATAGGGGTCAGTGAAAAAATAGAGCCCCCCCCCCCAAAAAAAATACAGCTCCCCCAACTTGGAATTCCCCGCTTGTCGGTCGTAAAGTCAAGTTCTTGTGTAAGACACCTTGTGTACAACGTTTGTGGTTGAGTATATGATGCCATAGTAGTGGCTGGGGGGGGGGGGGGGGGGGGTTGGGGGTTACCGTATTGTCGGAAATAGAACCCGGGGGGTCTATTTTTTCACTGGGGTCATTTTGGGGGGTTCAATTTACCGTAAAACCTAAAATACAAGGGGGGGCTGTATTTTTTCACTGACCCCTTTTAGGGGGGGCTGTATTTTTGGGGGGGGGGGGCTGTATTTTTTCGCTGCCCAAAATCTCAAAAAAATGTTCCAAAAATACCCCTAAAATGGAGTTCTGTCAGGCTGTTACTGGTCATTATTGAGTGTTTTTAGGTGCAGATCTTCCATAAAAGGCTTTACGTCATCATATACTCAACCACAAACGTTGTACACAAGGTGTCTTATACAGGAACTTCACTTTACGACCCCAAGCGGGGGAATTCCAAGTTGGGGGGGGGGGCTGTATTTTTGGGGGGCTCTATTTTTTCACTGACCCCTTTTAGGGGGGGCTGTATTTTTGGGGGGCTCTATTTTTGGGGGGGGGGGGCTCTATTTTAGGGAATACGGTATGGGGGGTCCAGTATTGGGGGGGTTATATTTTTCATTTGGCCTCCCGACGAAAAAAATCAGGGTTAATAATGCCCATAAAAATGGCTTGTTTTCGGTATGTTCTACCTTTAACAGCGTCGATTATGCTTAAAAAGCTGTATTTTGTTGTGTACGCAAGCTTAAACAACGTTTGACACAACAACACAGCCTTACCATACCACTAATCTGTGGTACGGTGAAGGTTGGGGCTGGGGATGGGGTTCTATTAATGGGGGGTCAATTAATGTGGGTTCTATTTTTGATTTCGAGCCATTTAGGGGGGGTTCAATTAATGGGGGGGGGGTTGGGGTGAATTAATGGGGGGTTCTATTTCCTACAATACGGTACCCCTCTCAGTACTTACCTACCACAAAACCCGAGGGGGTTGGGGGGTTGAGTACTTACCTCTCACAACTCCAAATCATACCTCTCACAAGCAGTGCTGTGGCTACTTTTGCGGGGCGGGTAGGGTACATAGGTGGAAAAAATCGGGGCGGGTAGGGGGTAGTGTACCTGGGATTTTGGGGGGGGGGGGAATCCGGTTTGGGGGGGCGGGTAGGGTACAACACAAGTTTTTTCGCGTGCCTGTTTTTATGTACTAAAAAGTACATATATCGCGCGCAGCGCGAAATTTTTTGCACTTTTTAGGGTTTTCGGTCGAAATTTGGGCATTTTTTGACCGAAAAATGGGCATTTTGGGGGTAAAAATCGGGGCGGGTAGGGGGGTAGGGTACAAGAGCGGGGCGGGTAGGGGGGTAGCGTACCAGGCCGGGGCGGGTAGGGTCCCATTGGGGGCCCCCACCCCCCCCCCCCCAGCCACAGCACTGCTCACAAGCAATTTTATACCTTTTTAAGGCCAAAATCGGTGTTTTTCGACCTTATTTTCCCAAAAATCGCGCGCTCCGCGTGCAAACCCACCCATAATACCTATTTTTAGGCGAAAATTTTGAAAAAGTACTATTTTTACCTCAATTTTTGGCCAAAATTGTATCACAAAAACGGTGTTTTTTCGCCTTTTTGGATTACCAAAATCATACCTCTCACGCTTCCGGTCCCAATCCCGCATCATACTTACCTCCCACACATGGGCCTGCCACTACACTGGGGGGGGGGCTCTTATTTTAGGGAATACGGTACAGAGGTCGCAATCGGGCCGGGTTTGGCCGGCCCGGCCCGGCCCGAGCCCCCAAATCTCCGGCCCGGCCCGACCCGTACCCCCAAATCTCCGGCCCGGCCCGGCCCGAACCCCCAAATCTCCGGCCCGGCCCGGCCCGAATTTTTGGCTCAGATTTTAACCCAATTTTGTCATAATTTTTGCGATTTTTTAATCTATTTTTTTGGTTGAAAATTTATTCAAAAGTCGCCAGATAGACAATACCAATGGTGTGGCTGGGGGTGGGGGTCCCCCCTAGGTACAGTAGGTAGGTAAGGTAGATGACGCGCCGTCCTGGTACAGTACCGTATTGTCGGAAATAGAACCCCCCCATTAATTGACCCCCCCCATTAATTGAACCCCCCCTAAATGGCTCGTAATCAAAAATAGAACCCCCCCATTAATTGACCCCCCCATTAATAGAACCCCACCCCCAACCTTCACCGTACCACAGATTAGTGGTATGGTAGGGGCCGTGTTGTTGTGTCAAACGTTGTTTAAGCTTGCGTACACAACAGAATACAGCTTTTTAAGCATAATCGACGCTGTTAAAGGTAGAAAATACCGAAAACAAGCCATTTTTAAGGGCATTATTAACAATGATTTTTTTCGTCGGGGGGCCAAATGAAAAATATAACCCCCCCAATAATTGACCCCCCCATAAATTGAACCCCCCCCCAAAATGACCCCAGTGAAAAAATAGACCCCCCGGGTCAGAGGTCGCAATCGGGCCGGCCCGACCTCGGGCCGGGCCGGGCCGGGCCGGGCCGCGATTTTGGGCTTTTGGCTGGGGCCGGGCCGGGCCGGAGATTTGGAGGGTCGGGCCGGGCCGGGCCGGGCACCCCGGCCCGAAGCTTCTGAAGTGACTTATTTTACTGAAAAAGTAGGGTGTTTTTTGTCCAAAATACTAAAATTTCGGACGGATTCAGCAAGCAAGTGATCAGTATTGTCCAGTCGTGTGGCTACCCAGGCGTGCAATCAACCTACTGTACCACCAGAAAGGCCTGAAATCAACCTACCTACTGTACCGACCGGCCGAGCTAGGGGGGAACAAAATTTTTTATGTCCAAGTTTAGATGAAAATGTACTCTAAAACCCTCAAAATTTTTCGATTATTTGGAATGAAAAATATGGATTTTATACCATTTTGAGCCAACAATCGCAACCTACTGTACCAGCCGGGGGGCGGCGATCTACCTACTGTACCAGGATGGCGCCTTGGCGCGTCATCTACCTACTGTACCTAGGGGGGGCGGGGGACCCCCCAGCCACACCATTGCCCATTGATATTGTCTATCTGGCGACTTTTTCATGGAAAACAATGAAATTTCAACAAAAACATTGATTCAAAAATCGCAAAAATTTTGACAAAAATTGGGTTAAAATCTGAGCCAAAAATTCGGGCCGGGCCGGAGATTTGGGGGTTCGGGCCGGGCCGGGCCGGAGATTTGGGGGTACGGGTCGGGCCGGGCCGGGCCGGAGATTTGGGGGCTCGGGCCGGGCCGGGCCGGCCCGATTGCGACCTCTGCCCCGGGTTCAGTGTAGTTCCTGGGGGGGGGGGGGGGGGGGGGTCCCCCCCCCCCCTAAGGTACACTAACCGCCGCGACCAAGGTACACTAGTACACTAACCGCCGCGTCAGGTACACTAACCGCCTCAACTTTTGCCTAAAATGGCCATTTTTAGGCCTAAAATGGGCATTTTTAGGCCTAAAATGTGTGATTTTTAGGTCAATGTTCTCAAAAGTCGCCAAAATACCCTTGTTCTGAAGAATTTTTTCCAAAAAGGGGTAAAAATAGGTCAAATTTTCTACCTCAAAAAGTGACTTTTTCCTGATTTTGGGTCTTCCCCCCCCCCCCCGCCCCCCCCCCCAGGGAGGTACACTAACCGCCTCACGGAAAAAAGGGGTAGGTACACTAACCGCCGCGCCGGACCAGGAACTACACTGCCCGGGTTCTATTTCCGACAATACGGTAGGTAGGTCGCCGCCCCCCGGCTGGTACAGTAAGTTGCTATTTTTGGCTCAAAATGGTATAAAATCGATATTTTTCACTCCAAATAATCGAAAAATCGCGCACTACGCGTACGCGCGAAATGAGGGTTTTAGAGTGCATTTTCATCTAAATTTAGACATAAAAAATTTTGTTCCCCCCAAGCTCGGCCGGTACTAGGTTGATTGCAGGCCTTTCTGGTGGTACAGTAGGTTGATTGCACGCCTGGGTAGCCACACCACTGGACAATACTGATCACTTACTTGCTGAATCCGTCAGAAATTTTAGTATTTTTGACAAAAAAACCCTACTTTTTCAGTAAAATAAGTCACTTCAGAAGCTTCGGGCCGGGGTGCCCGGCCCGGCCCGACCCGAGCCAAAAGCCCAAAATCGCGGCCCGGCCCGGCCCGGACCGAGCTCGGGCCGGCCCGATTGCGACCTCTGATGAGTGCACTGCACAAAATATTTTTTCGGAGACTCAATTTCTCTTTCATTAGAACGTGGAGGAAGGGAACAAGCCAGCCAGCTGCATCATGAGCTGACGGACGACGAGCGTGATGGACGGCCTGTATAGTCCAGACGTGCTCATGATACGACTTTTTTAAAGCTTGCTTGGCCAGCTTAAAAAATGCGCCGGTTAAAGGCAGTCTACGGGAGGTTGTCACTCAGCCCCCGAATACCGTAACCCACCGCAAGCGAGATCGTTGCGAGAACCTTGCTGATCGCTGCTTATCGACGCGTGTATTAGCGGCAGCAAGCTGGAAATTGTCATCATGCGCGTCGATCCCCAAAACTTGGAAATGTTGGTTGGTGTTGGCGCTAACACGCAAAACATAGATAAAAACCAAAATGGTCTCGACACGATCCTTGCAGATCAAAATTACGGTGGGTTACGGTATTCGGGGGCTGAGTGACAACCTCCCGTAGACTGCCTTTACACGGGTTTTCGCAAACAAAAGAAAGAGATTGGGCGAAGAGACATGATGACAAGTTATAGCTGGCTGACCTCAATTTGTTGCGTGCTTACGCGAACAACAACGTCGTTCAACACACAAATGTTTTGGGAGTCAAAAGGGAATTTACGCACCGAGGTGAAGAGCGTGTTTTTAAAAAATACATGCGTTTCTCTTTCTTTCATTTCCGAAATACGTGGAACCGGAACATTATTGAATCCGTTCAAGTCAACTTCAAAATAGGTCGTCTCATGAGTTCGTGGTTGGACTATACGCAGACCTGAACAGCACTGGGGCTAAAAGCGGTGCGATCTGAACAGGGCTGAGGCTGAAGAGAGGTGTGGGATGGATAGGACTGAGGCTGAAGGGATGCGGGCTGAATGGGACTGGGGCTGTGTCAGTGTTGGGGCGGGGGTTTGGGGGTTAGCCCCCAGTACAGTAGGTATTCTCCCTCGCCTGGTACAGTGGGTGGAATTCCTAAAACAAAGTCAAGCTCACCGTAAAGCTCAACGTCAAAGTTCAAAGTTAGATGTTTCGGCGTCACGCTGGCTCGTGCAGCAGACGCAATTTTCTAAACGAAGGGTCAACTTTGGCGCATTATTGTGCAAGACTGGATGCTTATCTAGCCAAAATATTATTATGGGGATGTAACAGAAGCGTTTTGTTAGAGTATTTCTGGGTTTCATGAATTTCTGAAAAGAGGCAAAGAAATGAACAGACGATCACCAACGGGGGTGCAAAAAAATTTTGACTGCGGTCAAAGATCGCCACATTATTTCAATACCATGAGTCAGAAATCATTATAACTCGGAAATAATCTACTGAAACGCTTGTGCTACGTCCTTAAAATAACAGTGTCATGAGAAACGCATCCAATCATGCACAATGGTGCGTCAAAGTTGACCCTTCGTTTAGAAAATCGCGTCTGCTGCACGAACCAGCGTGACGTTGAACTTTGACGTTGAGCTTGACGGTGAGCTTGACTTTGTTTTGTGAATTCCAGCCAGTAGGTATCCCACCGGCACCGATGATTGGCATGGTACAGCAGGTTTCCCCCGATTTTTACCCCAGTACAGCAGGTATCCCCCTGCCGCCGATTTTGCCCCAAAAGTGCCTATTTTCGACCAAAATGGCCAAAAGTAGCGTAAAATCGATGGTTTTTACTTCAAAATGCCCGAAACTCACTTCGTTTTCACACGATTCCACACATAATGAAAACATTCAAATTTTTCACCCAAAGACCTAACCCCCACCCCCAACCCCCCAGGCCATCGGCTCTGGTATTGGGCGCACAATGACTATATAAGAATCCACCCAATAATTTTCCTGAATGGTAAGGCACGTCTCGCTGCAGATCACAAGCGTTCTATTTATATTTTTTCCAAAACATTTCTTGCGATATTACAGGCCCAAGCCAAAAAAAGATAAAAAAACGAAAAATATTTTCTTCGCTATCGGGAGTCGAACCCACTAGCTCTGGCACTGGCATTGCAAGCTAAAGCGCTGCCGCTGAGCCAAGCTGCCGACACAGTCACAGCACTGAAAGGTACAATAAGAAAAATCGCAGGCGCGATTTTGGAAAAATTGTCCCGTCCACAGAAAAAAGTGCCAATTTTTTGCCTCGAAAAAGGCCATTTTTGGACATTTCAGCCCATTTTGGGCAACTTTTTTTTATTAAAAAAAAGCAAAATCTGAGTTTCAAAAAAAATTTTTTCTTTAAATTTTTTAATTAACCACTTTTTTTGAAACAACCCTGTGCATTATGCTACAAAATTGGCCGAAAAATAGGTATAATCTTTCGTTATTATATTGGTCCAAATACCCAGTCAACGTGCGATCCAGTTACTCCTAGCTAAGGTCGAAATCCCGCAATTCACCTTGAAAATGCAAAGAAAGAGAAATCAGACGTCACACGCCACGTATGAAAATCAAAAGCTTTCGTTGTTTTCATTCATTTCTCTCTGCATCTCGACGAGCCAATCAAGAAAGTCGACTATTTCGCCCACTCTTCCTCACCCGACCCAAAGCATCATATCTATACTAAATTTCTAATTTCGTTGCCTCATGTACTTTTACAGACGCAGGAAAACTCCCGTTCGAAGTCGAAGCAGGCAACAAGCTCAACACACAGTCAACAAGCCACGCAGCTGACACACACAGCTTGTGCGACTGAAACATTCGAAACGCACACGAGCCAGCAGCGTGGCTTGTTGACTGTGTGTTGAGTTTGTTGCCTGCTTCGACTTCGAACGGGAGTTTTCCTGCGTCTGTAAAAATGCGTGAGGCAATGAAATTAGAAACTTACTATACAAGCCTCAAATTTATTCAGCTGAAAGCAAGCAACGAGCAAGCGGCACGATTAGTAATCGTCCTTGGCCAGCTTTAACCTTGGTGGACCGAGGTGCAACGGCTGACCACCGATGTCGGCCGTTAGCGTGGATCATGGAATGGTGCCATCGACGAGCTCTTGAAGTTTAGTTCTCCTTAGACATTCTGTAAAAAGAACAAAATAAATATCTTCGGGTTTTGGTGCTCAATTTATCTTTGATAGTTGAGCAGATTATAGTATTTCCACAGAATCTATCACACGATGATGTATGAGCACAAAAGCTATTTTTTAATCCGTGTGCACTGTAAAAAAAGAAAAAAAACGAAGGGAAGACGGCTGAAATCCAATGCATTTAATTTTGCCTTTACATCATATTTGAGTTGTTATTAGTAAACCTGAAAATTCTGTGCTGGACCAATTTAACCTTCATCATCACGTGGTCAGCCAAGAACCAGACGGCCAGGATGCCAACGGGGTTTTGCGTGTATAAGCATAGGAACACCATATCTCCCTATGTTTTGTACACAAAAATGGTGTTCGACGTGTATTTGATAGGAACACCATATCTCCCTATGCTTTGTACACAAAAATGGTGTTCGACGTGTATTTGATAGGAACACCATGTCTCCCTATGTTTTGCACACAAAAATGGTGTTCGACGTGTATTTGATAGGAACACCATGTCTCCCTATGTTTTGCACACAAAAATGGTGTTCGACGTGTATTTGATACGAACACCATCATATCTCATTGGGTGATGGTGATACACGATGATGAGTGGCTCAGAGAGAGATTGTTCAAAAATTATTGTAAATTGAAACGGTGGAAAATGAAGTGAATTGGTACTTTTTCTCAAAAACACTCCTTGTTTTTATCGTGGATGGACAAATAACTACGCAGTGCAAGTACATTTTTTTGTAACCAATCAGAATTATTTTTAGAGGACACATGGGCTGCCAATACTTGCATTGCAGTTATTTGTTCACAAACTACACAACCAATCATTTTTTCCTTGTAAAGTTGGTCAGGTTTTCAATTTCAAAATTCAAACAAGGCGACGGGAAGCGAAAAAACGATCGGGCAGCCCAGTTGAAACATCATTGCAGTTTTATACTTGTTTGCATTGCATTATACCGTAAAAACCTAAATAGAGCCCCCCCCCGGAATAGAGCCCCCCTCGGAATATCGATCGAAAATAACACCGGATTTGGAACGCTCTCGGTGAGAAACGAAAATAATTTTTTGAAAATTGGGTCAGTGAGTTAATAGAGCCCCCTTGTATTTAGGTTTTTACGGTATGTGTAGTTTTTCCGTATTATATTGGTCCAAACACCCACTCAACGTGCGATCCAGTTGCTCCTAGCTAAGGTCGAAATTATGCGATTGACCTTGAAAATGCAAAGAAAGAGAAAATCAGACGTCACACGCCACGTAAGATTCCGGCGCACGAAACAATGTTTCAGGCTTCTGGTGACGTTGGCGGCGTGCATGTCACCTGTGATTCCTCTTTCTTTCCATTTTCAAGGGGGAATCGTGGATTTCGATCTCAGCTGCGAGTTGGCTTACAACGTTGACACGGCTTCCTTTACCTTGCTGCAACCTTCCAGAGGCTGGGTAGGGGGTATGGGTGGGCACAATACCCAATACCAATACCACCCAATCAGAGGTCGCAATCGGGCCGGGTTTGGCCGGCCCGGCCCGGCCCGAGCCCCCAAATCTCTGGCCCGGCCCGGCCCGGCCCGGCCCGACCCGTACCTACCCCCAAATCTCCGGCCCGGCCCGGCCCGAACCCCCAAATCTCCGGCCCGGCCCGGCCCGGCCCGAATTTTTGGCTCAGATTTTAACCCAATTTTGTCATAATTTTTGCGATTTTTTAATCTATTTTTTTGGTTGAAAATTCATTCAAAAGTCGCCAGATAGACAATACCAATGGTGTGGCTGGGGGTGGGGGTCCCCCCTACCCTAGGTACAGTAGGTAGGTAAGGTAGATGACGCGCCGTCCTGGTACAGTAGGTAGGTCGCCGCCCCCCGGCTGGTACAGTAAGTTGCTATTTTTGGCTCAAAATGGTATAAAATCGATATTTTTCACTCCAAATAATCGAAAAATCGCGCACTACGCGCGAAATGAGGGTTTTAGAGTGCATTTTCATCAGAGGTCGCAATCGGGCCGGGTTTGGCCGGCCCGGCCCGGCCCGAGCCCCCAAATCTCCGGCCCGGCCCGGCCCGGCCCGACCCGTACCCCCAAATCTCCGGCCCGGCCCGGCCCGAACCCCCAAATCTCCGGCCCGGCCCGGCCCGAGGTCGGGCCGGCCCGATTGCGACCTCTCACCTCTGCACCCAATACCAATACCAATACCAGTGTTTGGTATTGGTATTTGGGTCTAATTCTGGTATTGGGTATTGGTATTGAAGCTGGCCTGGTATTGGTATTGGGTATTGGTATTGGGTTTGCCCAGGTATTGGGTCAAAACCAATACCCAATACTGATCCAGAAAAACCCAATACCAAACCAATACCAAACGAATACCTGACTCAAAACCCAATACCAAACCAATACCAAACCCAGTGGTGTAGCTACCCAGGCGGGGCGGCAACCTACTGTACCACCCAAAATGCGGGGCGGCAACCTACCTACCGTACCAGCCGAGCTAGGGGGGGTCGTACCACTTGGGGGGGTCATCTGGAAACCGAAATTTTTTATGTCTAAATACTGATGAAAATGTGGCCTAAAACACTAATTTCGCGCGCAGCGCGCGATTTTTCGCCTATTTGCAGACAAATATGCTAATTTTATGCAATTTTAAGCCAAAAATGAATGTTTTGGGTGAAAAGTTAGGTGGGGCGGCAACCTGCCTACTGTACCAGGGGAGGGGCGGCAACCTACCTACTGTACCAGGCGAGGGGCGGCAACCTACCTACTGTACCGAGGGGGCAGGGTTTATTTTTTCAAAATGGGCTGGTAGCAAGAAGCTAGTGGAATCAAAAATTTAGTAGCTTTTTTGCCGCTGATACGCCAATTTACTAGCTTTTTTGGCCAACATACAATTTAGTAGCTTTTAGGCTACTAAATTTGAAAAGTTACTAGCTTTTCAAAAAAATTTAGTAGCTAAAAAGCTACTAAATTTGGTAAAAAAAATCCTTTCTTGGGGGGTCCCCCCCCCACCCCCCCCCCCCCCAGCTACACCACTGACCAAACCCAATACCAACCCAATACCAGACCAAAAACCCAATACCAAACCAATACTAAGACCAAAACCCAATACCCAATACCAATACCAACCCAATACTCAATACCAATACCAACCCAATACCAAACCCAATACCAGGCACTTCAGTAGTATTGATCTGGTATTGGGTATTGGTATTGGTATTGGGTCTCGCCCGGTATTGGTATTGGGTATTGGTATTGGGTCACCAATTTGGTATTGGTATTGGGTATTGGGTATTGGCAGTGATGTGGTTGGGGGGGTATGGGGGGGGGTTTCCCCCCCCCCCCCCCAACTGCTAGGTAGCTTTCTTGCTCCGAAACCCATACCCCCCCCAAACTGGCTAGCTAGCTTTCTTGCTCCGGTCATCAAGTAAGAAAAGTGTTGATTTTAGTGCCAAAATGACCATTTTATGGGCCAAAATGGTCAAATTCGTTCGAATTTTCTCACACGTGCACAAAAATACGCATTTTAAGGCTTATTTTAGCATAATTTCGACCAAATTTTATACCCCTGTTTTTGACTTCTGGACCAATACCCCCCCCCCCCAAATCGGGGTACCCGGCTAGCTAGCTAGCTTTCTTGTGCCGGACCCCTCCAGCTAGCTAGCTTTCTTGCTCGGACCAACTACATCACTGGGTATTGGTACAGGGCCGGTTGGTATTGGGTATTGGTATTGGGTGTCAAAAGTGGTATTGTGCCCAGGCCTAGTAGGGGGTACCGTGCAACCATCTGGATCCATCCCCCCAAGGGGTACATTGCAACCAGAGATCGCAATCGGGCCGCGATTTTGGGCTTTTGGCTCGGGCCGGGCCGGGCGGCCCGGCCCGAAGCTTCTGAAGTGACTTATATTACAGAAAAAGTAGGGATTTTGTTGTCAAAAATACTAAAATTTCTGACGGATTGGGCAAGTAAGTGATCAGTATTGTCCAGTGGTGTTGCTACCCAGGCGGGGCGGCAACCTACTGTACCACCAAAAATGTGGGATGGCAAAGGCAACCTACCTCCTACTGTACCGGCCGAACTAGGGGGTGGGGGCGGATAAAAATTTTTAGGTCTCTAAATATTGATGAAAATGTGCTCTAAAACGCTCATTTCGGGCTTAGCGCGCGCCCCCAGCCCCACCCTCCTGCAACACCGTTGTCTTCAACCAACAAAATAGGTTAAAAAAATCGCAAAAACCATGACAAAAATTGGGTTAGAATCTGAGCCAAAAATTCGGGCCGGGCCGGGCCGGAGATTTGGGGGTACGGGTCGGGCCGGGCCGGGCCGGAGATTTGGGGGCTCGGGCCGGGCCGGGCCGGCCAAACCCGGCCCGATTGCGACCTCTGCCGTAAAACCTAAAATACAAGGGGAGGGCTGTATTTTTTCACTGACCCCTTTTAGGGGGGGGGCAGGGTAGTACTTGGGGGGGGATGGGGGGGCCCAAATTCATCTATCTATCGTCAACACTTTTTGATTTCATCTATCTATCGTCAACACTTATGGGCAAATCTATCTATCGTCAACAAATTCTGGGAACAATCTATCTATCGTCAACACATTTCAGCGCCAAAATGGGTATTTTTGCCTCAAAATGGCTCAAAACCGGTATTTTTTGTCCCAAATAGGCAAAAAATCGCGCGCTACGTGCGGATTTAGTACATCTAAGTAAATTTTCATTAATATTTACACATTATTACCAACTTAGTACACTATACTATACCTTGGTTTTTGGCGACCCCCCCCCCCCACCATCTATCTATCGTCAACAAGTTTGGGTCGACCCCCCCCCCAGATTTCGGACTTGGGTCATCTATCTATCGTCAACACATTTCGGGTCCCAATCTATCTATCGTCAACACCCTGACCAAGTACTACACTGGGGGGGGCTGTATTTTTTTGGGGGGGCTCTATTTTTGGGGGGCTGTATTTTTTCGCTGCCCAAAATCTCAAAAAATGTTCCAAAAATACCCCTAAAATGGAGTTCTGTCAGGGTGTTACTGGTCATTATTGAGTGTTTTTAGGTGCAGATCTTCCATAAAAGGCTTTACGTCATCATATACTCAACTACAAACGTTGTACACAAGGTGTCTTATACAGGAACTTCACTTTACGACCCCCAAACTGGGGAATTCCAAGTTGGGGGGGCTGTATTTTTGGGGGGCTCTATTTTTTCACTGACCCCTTTTAGGGGGGTGGGCTGTATTTTTGGGGGGCTCTAATTTTCAGGTCAATGCCGTCAAAAATCGCCAAAATACCTTTTTATTGGGATTTTTTCCTAAAAGGGGCAAAAATGAGCCAAATTTTCGACCTCAAAAAATGACTTTTGTCCAAATTTGGGTCCTCCCCCCTCCTTCCGGGTCCCTCCCCCCCAGGTGGGTACGTCTGTTCCCCCTCCGAAAAAAAGGGGGTACCGCCTGTTCCCCCTCCGGACCAGGAACTATACTGCAACCCAGTGCTGTGGCTGGGGGGAGGGGGTCCCCCAATGGTACCCTACCCGCCCCGCCCTGGTACACTACCCCCTACCCGCCCCGCTCTGGTACCCTACCCCCTACCCGCCCCGCTCTGGTAGGTACCCTACCCGCCCCGATTTTTGCCCTCAAAATGCCCAATTTTCGGGCAAAAAAGTCCAAATTTCGACCGACAACCCATAAAGATCCAAAAATCGCGCGCTACGCGCGATATATGCACTTTATAGCACATAAAAATAGGCAACCAAAAAACTTGTATTGTACCCTACCCGCCCGGAAAAATCTTCCCCCATCCCACCCAAACCCCCCAAGATCCCAGGTACACTACCCCCCTACCTGCCCCGGATTTTTCCACCTATGTACCCTACCCGCCCCGCAAAAGTAGCCACAGCACTGTTGCAACCATCTGCCTGCCACTACACTGGTGAGAAACCAACAGTGGTGTAGCTGGGGGGGGGAGTGGGGGGAGCCCCCCCCTAGGTACATTAGGTAGGTTGCCGCCCCTCGCCTGGTACAGTAGGTAGGTTGCCGCCCCTCCCCTGGTACAGTAGGTAGGTTGCCGCCCCACCTAATTTTTCACCGAAAACATTCATTTTTGGCTTAAAATTGCATAAAATTAGCATATTTGTCTGCAAATAGGCGAAAAATCGCGCGCTGCGCGCGAAATTAGTGTTTTAGGCCACATTTTCTTCAGTATTTAGACATAAAAAATTTCGGTTTCCAGATGACCCCCCCCAAGTGGTACGACCCCCCCCCCCCTAGCTCGGCTGGTACAGTAGGTAGGTTGCCGCCCCGCATTTTGGGTGGTACAGTAGGTTGCCGCCCCGCCTGGGTAGCTACACCACTGGAAACCAACGTATTATTAAAGTGGGCCAGTCGTGGCGAAATTTTTTGTTTTTTAGGGGTGGGGGTAAATTGGCCAAATTTTTGTTGTTTCCCGTTTTGGGAGCCGAAAAGTCGAAAATATCCCGTGCTTAATTTGTAAATAAAAAAATGCGCAGCTTTTTTGAGAAACTTTTTCAAAAAAAACTAGCAAAAATTTTTTTGGACATCTTTGTGCCCGACACGCCTTGCTCCTCTGGTGGTAACCCATGTCCCCCGCCGGGAAAATAAAATGCATCTACAACGGTAGCCCGAAACTAAAAAATTACTAATCAGCTTGATTCAGAGTGTCCGCAAGACAAATTGGGGGTTTTTGGCGAACGCCCGATTGCCGATTGATACCTTTGGGCCGAACAACAACTGCCTCTTGCTCATTGCGGCATCCCTTGTCCCGCGGCCGGCCCACCAAGTTGTGCTGCATTTGGCATTTGTCTCTGCGCCTGCAGTAGGGTTGCCGAATAAAAACCAAAGGCGATGGCAGCGAGGAGATTGCAGAAGTTACGTTACAGTGTTTTCACTTGGTTTTCCAAAAAATTGACATCTGTAAAGAACGGTTCTTTATTTTTCGTGAAAAAAAAACGGTTTTTTTTCCGAAAAAAAACCGTTTTTTTTTCAAATACTTTTCCAGTACTTAAGAACGTAATTTCGAAAAATATAACAATTTCAGTGCAAAATTTGTTCGAAGTGACGAGAGTGCTCTTGAAGAGTGTTGAAGTCAGTCGAAAACACTTGGTTTACACGCTTTTTGGCCCATTTTGGGCCGGTCAATTTTTGTGCTCGAGCCAATTTTTAACTGAAATCGAAAAACTCATCAGTTTTGCATTACAATTTTTTGGAAAAATTGGAATAAAGTACCGATATTTTTCCGATCAAAAACCGAAAAGGTACCCACGGAAAAATAAATGGAAAAGTATTCGGGTCTCGGAAAAAAAACGGTTTTTTTCGGTTTTTTTTCCGGAAAAAAAAACCGGTTCTTTTTCCGCCTGCCAGTATACATCTGATCATGGATTGTGCAATTTACACCCTAAAAAGCACCCTAATACACCATGACACTGGCCATACTAACGTGAAGGCGGGCCAAAAATACGTTATTTTTTTGGTTCCCCTACCCCTATACACTACGGTTCGTTATCGGTTTTTTTTCCTGAAATTCTCGGCAAACACATAAAAAACCGGTTTTTCCGCAAGTGTACCCAAAGCACCGTCGTATTCTCTTGCCGGAGGATGGGCCCCGCGCTCGGGTACGCTATCTCTCCCTATCTGGACGTACTTCTCCCCAATTTTTCGAAAATTTGATACAAAGTACGCTTCTTGGCCTAAATTGCCAAAAGTTGCCCAAATTGAGATCTGAAAGTGCAAAAACTTTTATGCACTTTTTTGGACATCTCGTAGGTCCAATTTGCTGTAAAAATCACTTTTGCGCTTAAAAACTAAGGGGTTGGGTGCAAATTACGCATAGCGTTTTCCCGTTGTACCTCCTAGATTTGGTCAATTCACACGTAAGATCAGACTTGCACCTGAAATTTTTTCCTGTCACCGCCCTACGCCCTATACTTGCGGGCCGAAAAAAAGCATTTTTTCCGAAAAAACCGAAAACGTTTTTTTCCGAGGCTCGTTCCCGTTTTTTTCCAAGTGGCATCTTTTGGAGAACAACAGTATTCCACATTTTCCAAAAACGCCTATTTCCAAGAAAATTTCATGGTTGCTGCAAGGGATGGCCTCAACCCTACGCTAAATCAATGCTAAACTTAGAGATCAAAAAGTGCTCTTTTTGATCTCCAAGCGCCCCATTTCTGTAGCCTGATTTCAGACCATCCTCCTTCGCCCGCAACCATTTCTCGAAAATAGGCGTGCTTTGAAATTTTTGGAGAAACCTTCTAAGTACTCCAAAAGTTGCCACTTGGAAAAAAACGGGAACGAGCCTCGGAAAAAAACGTTTTCGGTTTTTTCGGAAAAAATGCTTTTTTTCGGCCCGCAAGTATAGGGCGTAGGGCGGTGACAGGAAAAAATTTCAGGTGCAAGTCTGATCTTACGTGTGAATTGACCAAATCTAGGAGGTACAACGGGAAAACGCTATGCGTAATTTGCACCCAACCCCTTAGTTTTTAAGCGCAAAAGCAATTTTTACGGCAAATTGGACCTACAGATGTCCAAAAAAGTGCATAAAAGTTTTTGCACTTTCAGTCGATTTTGGCCAACTTTTGGCAATTTAGGCCAAGAAGCGTACTTTGTATCAAATTTTCGAAAAATTGGGGAGGTACGTACCAGATAGGGGAGATACCGTACCCGAGCGCGGGGGCCACATACCGTACCGGCGAGGAGATACGACGGTAGCTTTGGGTACACTTGCGGAAAAACCGGTTTTTTATGTGTTTGGAAAATTTCAGGAAAAAAAACCGATAACGAACCGTAGTGTATAGGGGTAGGGGAACCAAAAAAATAACGTATTTTTGGCCCGCCTTCACGTTAGTATGGCCAGTGTCATGGTGTATTAGGGTGCTTTTTAGGGTGTAAATTGCACAATCCATGATCAGATGTATACTGGCAGGCGGAAAAAGAACCGGTTTTTTTTTCCGGAAAAAAAACCGAAAAAAACCGTTTTTTTTCCGAGACCCGAATACTTTTCCATTTATTTTTCCGTGGGTACCTTTTCGGTTTTTGATCGGAAAAATATCGGTACTTTACTTCCAATTTTTCCAAAAAATTGTAATGCAAAACTGATGGAGTTTTTCGATTTCAGTAAAAACTGGCTCGAGCACAAAAATTGACCGGCCCAAAATGAGCCAAAAAGCGCTGTAAACCAAGATGTTTTCGACTGACTTCAGACACTCTTCAGAGCACTCTCGTCACTTCGAACAAATTTTCCACTTGAAATTGTTATATTTTTCTAAATTACGTTCTTAAGTACTGGAAAAGTATTTGAAAAAAACGGTTTTTTTTTCGAAAAAAAACCGTTTTTTTTTAGCGAAATAAAGAACCGTTCTTTTTCCCAGATGTCAATTTTTTGGAAAACCAAGATGAAAACACTGAACGACTTCTGCAATCTCCTCGCTGCCATCGCCCTTGGTTTTTATTCGGCAACCCTACTGCAGGCGCAGAGACAAATGCCAAATGCAGCACAAATTGGTGGGCCGGCCCGCGGGAAAGGGATGCCGCAATGAGCAAGAGGGCAGTTGTTGTTCGGCCCAAAGGTATCGATCGGCAATCGGGCGTTCGCCGAAAACCCCCAATTTGTCTTGCGGACACTCTGAATCAAGCTGATTAGTAATTTTTTAGTTTCGGGCTACCGTTGTAGATGCATTTTATTTTCCCGGCGGGGACATGGGTTACCACCAGAGGAGCAAGGCGTGTCGGGCACAAAGATGTCCAAAAATTTTTGCTAGTTTTTTTTGAAAAATTTTTTAAAAAAGCTGCGCATTTTTTTATTTACAAATTAAGCACGGGATATTTTCGACTTTTCGGCTCCCAAAACGGGAAACAACAAAAATTTGGCCAATTTACCCCCACCCCTAAAAAACAAAAAATTTCGCCACGACTGGCCCACTTTAATAGTACTTTGGTTTTCTAGTGGTGTAGTGACCCAGGCGGGGCGGCAACCTACTGTACCACCCAAAACGCGGGCGGCAACCTACCTACTGTACCAGCCGAGCTAGGGGGGGGGGGGAACGGACCACTTGGGGGGGGGGTCATCTGGAAACCGAAATTTTTTATGTCTAAATACTGAAGAAAATGTGGCCTAAATATTAATTTTCTCGGCGCGCAGCGCGCGATTTTTCGCCTATTTGCAGACAAATATGCTAATTTTATGCAATTTTAAGCCAAAAATGAATGTTTTCGGTGAAAAATTAAGGTGGGGGGGCGGGGGCACCGTATTACTTAACCAGGGGGAGGGGCGGCATCCTACCGACTGTACCAGGCGAGGGGCGGGGGCAACCTACCTAATGTACCTAGGGGGGCTCCCCCCCACTCCCCCCCCCCCAGCTACACCACTGTTGGTCTCCAGGAGTGTAGTGGCAGGCAGATGGTTGCAACAGTGCTGTGGCTACTTTTGCGGGGCGGGTAGGGTACATAGGTGGAAATTTTGGCAGGTAGGGGGTAGTGTACCTGGGATCTTGGGGGGTTTGGGTGGGATGGGGAAGATTTTTCGGGGCGGTAGGGTACAATACAAGTTTTTGGTTAATTTTTATGTGCTATAAAGTGCATATATTGTGTGTAGCGCGCGATTTTTCGCACTTTAAGGGTTTTCGGGCGGGTGCGGGTCCGTTGCGACCCCTTCCAGCCGCGGCGCTGGGTTTGCCATCTAGTTCCTGGTCCGCAAGGGGAACGGCGAGCCCTTTTTTCGGAGGGGGGACGGGACGTCCCACCTCGAGGAGAGGACCCGGAAGGAGGGAGGACCCAAATTTGGACAAAAGTCATTTTTTGAGGTCGAAAATTTGGCTCATTTTTGCCCTTTTTCAAAAAATCCCAATAAAAAGGTATTTTGGCGATTTTTGACGGCATTGACCTGAAAATTCAAGCCCCAAAATTGCAGCCCCACCCCCCTAAAAGGGGTAGTGAAAAAAATAGGCCCCCAAAAATACAGCCCCCCCCCAACTTGGAATTCCCCAGTTTGGGGGTGCGTAAAGTGGAAGATTTCCTGTATAAGACACTTTGTGTACAACGTTTGTAGTTGAGTATATGATGACGTAAAGCCTTTTATCGAAGATCTACACCTAAAAACACTCAATAATGACCAGTAACGCCCTCGACAGAACTCCATTTTCGGGGTATTTTTGGAACATTTTTTTGAGATTTTGGCAGCGAAAAAATACAGCCCAAAAATGAGCCCCAAAATTAGCCCCCTCCCCAGTGTAGTACTTGGTCAGGGGGTTGACGATAGATAGATTGGGACCCGAAATGGGTTGTCGATCGATAGATGACCCAAGTCCGACCTCTGGGGGGGGGGGGGGGGTCGACCAAACTTGTTGACGATCGATAGATGGTGGGGGGGGGGGGGTCGCCCAAAATCAAGGTATAGTATAGTGTACTAAGTTGGTAATAATGTGTAAATATTAATGAAAATTTACTTAGATGTACTAAATCCGCACGTAGCGCGCGATTTTTTGCCTATTTGGGACAAAAAATACCGGTTTTGAGCCATTTTGAGGCAAAAATACCCATTTTGGCGCTGAAATGTGTTGACGATAGATAGATTGTTCCCAGAATTTGTTGACGATAGATAGATTTGCCCATAAGTGTTGACGATAGATAGATGAAATCAAAAAGTGTTGACGATAGATAGATGAATTTGGGCCCCCCCCCCCCCAAGTACTACCCTGCCCCCCCCCCTAAAAGGGGTCAGTGAAGAAATTACAGCCCTCCCCTTGTATTTTAGGTTTTACGGCAGAGGTCGCAATCGGGCCGGGTTTGGCCGGCCCGGCCCGAGCCCCCAAATCTCCGGCCCGGCCCGGCACGACCCGTACCCCCAAATCTCCGGCCCGGCCCGAATTTTTGGCTCAGATTTTAACCCAATTTTTGTCATAATTTTTGCGATTTTTTTAACCTATTTTGTTGGTTGAAGACAACGGTGTTGCAGGAGGGTGGGGCTGGGGGCGCGCGCTAAGCCCGAAATGAGCGTTTTAGAGCACATTTTCATCAATATTTAGAGACCTAAAAATTTTTATCCGCCCCCACCCCCTAGTTCGGCCGGTACAGTAGGAGGTAGGTTGCCTTTGCCATCCCACATTTTTGGTGGTACAGTAGGTTGCCGCCCCGCCTGGGTAGCAACACCACTGGACAATACTGATCACTTACTTGCCCAATCCGTCAGAAATTTTAGTATTTTTGACAACAAAATCCCTACTTTTTCTGTAATATAAGTCACTTCAGAAGCTTCGGGCCGGGCCGCCCGGCCCGGCCCGAGCCAAAAGCCCAAAATCGCGGCCCGATTGCGATCTCTGGTTGCAATGTACCCCTTGGGGGGATGGATCCAGATGGTTGCACGGTACCCCCTACTAGGCCTGGGCACAATACCACTTTTGACACCCAATACCAATACCCAATACCAACCGGCCCTGTACCAATACCCAGTGATGTAGTTGGTCCGAGCAAGAAAGCTAGCTAGCTGGAGGGGTCCGGCACAAGAAAGCTAGCTAGCTAGCCGGGTACCCCGATTTGGGGGGGGTATTGGTCCAGAAGTCAAAAACAGGGGTATAAAATTTGGTCGAAATTATGCTAAAATAAGCCTTAAAATGCGTATTTTTGTGCACGTGTGAGAAAATTCGAACGAATTTGACCATTTTGGCCCATAAAATGGTCATTTTGGCACTAAAATCAACACTTTTCTTACTTGATGACCGGAGCAAGAAAGCTAGCTAGCCAGTTTGGGGGGGGGGGGTATGGGTTTCGGAGCAAGAAAGCTACCTAGCAGTTGGGGGGGGTAATACCCCCCCCATACCCCCCCAACCACATCACTGCCAATACCCAATACCCAATACCAATACCAAATTGGTGACCCAATACCAATACCCAATACCAATACCGGGCGAGACCCAATACCAATACCAATACCCAATACCAGATCAATACTACTGAAGTGCCTGGTATTGGGTTTGGTATTGGGTTGGTATTGGTATTGAGTATTGGGTTGGTATTGGTATTGGGTATTGGGTTTTGGTCTTAGTATTGGTTTGGTATTGGGTTTTTGGTCTGGTATTGGGTTGGTATTGGGTTTGGTCAGTGGTGTAGCTGGGGGGGGGGGGTGGGGGGGGTCCCCCCTAGCATGGATTTTTTTTAACCAAATTTAGTAGCTTTTTAGCTACTAAATTTTTTGAAAAGCTAGTAAATTTTCAAATTTAGTAGCCTAAAAGCTACTAAATTGTATGTTGGCCAAAAAAGCTAGTAAATTGGCGTATCAGCGGCAAAAAAGCTACTAAATTTTTGATTCCACTAGCTTCTTGCTACCAGCCCATTTTGAAAAAATAAACCCTGCCCCCTCGGTACAGTAGGTAGGTTGCCGCCCCTCGCCTGGTACAGTAGGTAGGTTGCCGCCCCTCCCCTGGTACAGTAGGCAGGTTGCCGCCCCACCTAACTTTTCACCCAAAACATTCATTTTTGGCTTAAAATTGCATAAAATTAGCATATTTGTCTGCAAATAGGCGAAAAATCGCGCGCTGCGCGCGAAATTAGTGTTTTAGGCCACATTTTCATCAGTATTTAGACATAAAAAATTTCGGTTTCCAGATGACCCCCCCAAGTGGTACGACCCCCCCTAGCTCGGCTGGTACGGTAGGTAGGTTGCCGCCCCGCATTTTGGGTGGTACAGTAGGTTGCCGCCCCGCCTGGGTAGCTACACCACTGGGTTTGGTATTGGTTTGGTATTGGGTTTTGAGTCAGGTATTCGTTTGGTATTGGTTTGGTATTGGGTTTTTCTGGATCAGTATTGGGTATTGGTTTTGACCCAATACCTGGGCAAACCCAATACCAATACCCAATACCAATACCAGGCCAGCTTCAATACCAATACCCAATACCAGAATTAGACCCAAATACCAATACCAAACACTGGTATTGGTATTGGTATTGGGTGCAGAGGTGAGAGGTCGCAATCGGGCCGGCCCGACCTCGGGCCGGGCCGGGCCGGAGATTTGGGGGTTCGGGCCGGGCCGGGCCGGAGATTTGGGGGTACGGGTCGGGCCGGGCCGGGCCGGGCCGGAGATTTGGGGGCTCGGGCCGGGCCGGGCCGGCCAAACCCGGCCCGATTGCGACCTCTGATGAAAATGCACTCTAAAACCCTCATTTCGCGCGTAGTGCGCGATTTTTCGATTATTTGGAGTGAAAAATATCGATTTTATACCATTTTGAGCCAAAAATAGCAACTTACTGTACCAGCCGGGGGGCGGCGACCTACCTACTGTACCAGGACGGCGCGTCATCTACCTTACCTACCTACTGTACCTAGGGTAGGGGGGACCCCCACCCCCAGCCACACCATTGGTATTGTCTATCTGGCGACTTTTGAATGAATTTTCAACCAAAAAAATAGATTAAAAAATCGCAAAAATTATGACAAAATTGGGTTAAAATCTGAGCCAAAAATTCGGGCCGGGCCGGGCCGGGCCGGAGATTTGGGGGTTCGGGCCGGGCCGGGCCGGAGATTTGGGGGTAGGTACGGGTCGGGCCGGGCCGGGCCGGGCCGGGCCAGAGATTTGGGGGCTCGGGCCGGGCCGGGCCGGCCAAACCCGGCCCGATTGCGACCTCTGATTGGGTGGTATTGGTATTGGGTATTGTGCCCACCCATACCCCCTACCCAGCCTCTGGAAGGTTGCAGCAAGGTAAAGGAAGCCGTGTCAACGTTGTAAGCCAACTCGCAGCTGAGATCGAAATCCACGATTCCCCTTGAAAATGGAAAGAAAGAGGAATCACAGGTGACATGCACGCCGCCAACGTCACCAGAAGCCTGAAACATTGTTTCGTGCGCCGGAATCTTACGTGGCGTGTGACGTCTGATTTTCTCTTTCTTTGCATTTTCAAGGTCAATCGCATAATTTCGACCTTAGCTAGGAGCAACTGGATCGCACGTTGAGTGGGTGTTTGGACCAATATAATACGGAAAAACTACACATACCGTAAAAACCTAAATACAAGGGGGCTCTATTAACTCACTGACCCAATTTTCAAAAAATTATTTTCGTTTCTCACCGAGAGCGTTCCAAATCCGGTGTTATTTTCGATCGATATTCCGAGGGGGGCTCTATTCCGGGGGGGGGGCTCTATTTAGGTTTTTACGGTATAATGCAATGCAAACAAGTATAAAACTGCAATGATGTTTCAACTGGGCTGCCCGATCGTTTTTTCGCTTCCCGTCGCCTTGTTTGAATTTTGAAATTGAAAACCTGACCAACTTTACAAGGAAAAAATGATTGGTTGTGTAGTTTGTGAACAAATAACTGCAATGCAAGTATTGGCAGCCCATGTGTCCTCTAAAAATAATTCTGATTGGTTACAAAAAAATGTACTTGCACTGCGTAGTTATTTGTCCATCCACGATAAAAACAAGGAGTGTTTTTGAGAAAAAGTACCAATTCACTTCATTTTCCACCGTTTCAATTTACAATAATTTTTGAACAATCTCTCTCTGAGCCACTCATCATCGTGTATCACCATCACCCAATGAGATATGATGGTGTTCGTATCAAATACACGTCGAACACCATTTTTGTGTGCAAAACATAGGGAGACATGGTGTTCCTATCAAATACACGTCGAACACCATTTTTGTGTGCAAAACATAGGGAGACATGGTGTTCCTATCAAATACACGTCGAACACCATTTTTGTGTACAAAGCATAGGGAGATATGGTGTTCCTATCAAATACACGTCGAACACCATTTTTGTGTACAAAACATAGGGAGATATGGTGTTCCTATGCTTATACACGCAAAACCCCGTTGGCATCCTGGCCGTCTGGTTCTTGGCTGACCACGTGATGATGAAGGTTAAATTGGTCCAGCACAGAATTTTCAGGTTTACTAATAACAACTCAAATATGATGTAAAGGCAAAATTAAATGCATTGGATTTCAGCCGTCTTCCCTTCGTTTTTTTTCTTTTTTTACAGTGCACACGGATTAAAAAATAGCTTTTGTGCTCATACATCATCGTGTGATAGATTCTGTGGAAATACTATAATCTGCTCAACTATCAAAGATAAATTGAGCACCAAAACCCGAAGATATTTATTTTGTTCTTTTTACAGAATGTCTAAGGAGAACTAAACTTCAAGAGCTCGTCGATGGCACCATTCCATGATCCACGCTAACGGCCGACATCGGTGGTCAGCCGTTGCACCTCGGTCCACCAAGGTTAAAGCTGGCCAAGGACGATTACTAATCGTGCCGCTTGCTCGTTGCTTGCTTTCAGCTGAATAAATTTGAGGCTTGTATAGTAAGTTTCTAATTTCATTGCCTCACGCATTTTTACAGACGCAGGAAAACTCCCGTTCGAAGTCGAAGCAGGCAACAAACTCAACACACAGTCAACAAGCCACGCTGCTGGCTCGTGTGCGTTTCGAATGTTTCAGTCGCACAAGCTGTGTGTGTCAGCTGCGTGGCTTGTTGACTGTGTGTTGAGCTTGTTGCCTGCTTCGACTTCGAACGGGAGTTTTCCTGCGTCTGTAAAAGTACATGAGGCAACGAAATTAGAAATTTAGTATAGATATGATGCTTTGGGTCGGGTGAGGAAGAGTGGGCGAAATAGTCGACTTTCTTGATTGGCTCGTCGAGATGCAGAGAGAAATGAATGAAAACAACGAAAGCTTTTGATTTTCATACGTGGCGTGTGACGTCTGATTTCTCTTTCTTTGCATTTTCAAGGTGAATTGCGGGATTTCGACCTTAGCTAGGAGTAACTGGATCGCACGTTGACTGGGTATTTGGACCAATATAATAACGAAAGATTATACCTATTTTTCGGCCAATTTTGTAGCATAATGCACAGGGTTGTTTCAAAAAAAAGTGGTTAATTAAAAAATTTAAAGAAAAAATTTTGTTTTTAAACTCAGATTTTGCTTTTTTAATAAAAAAACTTGCCGAAAATGGGCTGAAATGTCCAAAAATGGCCTTTTTCGAGGCAAAAAATTGGCACTTTTTTCTGTGGACGGGACAATTTTTCCAAAATCGCGCCTGCGATTTTTCTTATTGTACCTTTCAGTGCTGTGACTGTGTCGGCAGCTTGGCTCAGCGGCAGCGCTTTAGCTTGCAATGCCAGTGCCAGAGCTAGTGGGTTCGACTCCCGATAGCGAAGAAAATATTTTTCGTTTTTTTATCTTTTTTTGGCTTGGGCCTGTAATATCGCAAGAAATGTTTTGGAAAAAATATAAATAGAACGCTTGTGATCTGCAGCGAGACGTGCCTTACCCCATTCAGGAAAATTATTGGGTGGATTCTTATATAGTCATTGTCGCCCTCCGCCGATGGCCTGGGGGGTGGGGGTCGGGGTCGGTCTTTGGGTGAAAATTTGAATTTTTCATTATGTGTGGAATCGTGTGAAAACGAAGTGAGTTTCGGGCATTTTGAAGTAAAAACCATCGATTTCACTACTTTGGCCATTTTGGTCGAATAGCCTTTTGGGGCAAATCGGCGGCGGTCCTGCTGTCTCGGTGATCGGGGGAAACCTGCTGTACCATGCCGATCATTCCTCGGTGGGATACCTACTGGCTGGAATTCACAAAACAAAGTCAAGCTCACCGTCAAGCTCAACGTCAAAGTTCAACGTCACGCTGGTTCGTGCAGCAGACGCGATTTTCTAAACGAAGGGTCAACTTTGACGCACCATTGTGCATGATTGGATGCGTTTCTCATGACACTGTTATTTTAAGGACGTAGCACAAGCGTTTCAGTAGATTATTCCGAGTTATAATGATTTCTGACTCATGGTATTGAAATAATGTGGCGATCTTTGACCGCCATCAAAATTGTTTTGCACCCCCGTTGGTGATCGTCTGTTCATTTCTTTGCCTCTTTTCAGAAATTCATGAAACCCAGAAATACTCTAACAAAACGCTTCTGTTACATCCCCATAATAATATTTTCGCTCGATGAGCATTCCAGTCTTGCACAATAATGCGCCAAAGTTGACCCTTCGTTTAGAGAGTCGCGTCTGCTCCGCGAGCCAGCGTGACGCCGAAACATGCTGAGCTTGAACTTTGACGTTGAGCTTTGCGGTGAGCTTGACTTTGTTTTAGGGAGTCCACCCACTGTACCAGGCGAGGGAGAATACCTACTGTACTGGGGGCTAACCCCCAAACCCCCGCCCCAACACTGACACAGCCCCAGTCCCCCATCAGCCCGCATCCCTTCAGCCTCAGTCCTATTCATCCCACACCTCTCTTCAGCCTCAGCCCTGTTCAGATCGCACCGCTTTTTAGCCCCAGTGCTGTTCAGGTCTGCGTATAGTCCAACCACGAACTCATGAGACCACTTATTTTGAAGTTGACTTGAACGGATTCAATAATGTTCCAGTTCCACGTATTTCGGAAATGAAAGAAAGAGAAACGCGTATTTTTTTAAAAACACGCTCTTCACCTCGGTGCGTAAATTCCCTTTTGACTCCCAAAACATTTGTGTGTTGAACGACGTTGTTGTTCTGCGTGGGGGGGTAAGCACGCAAGAGGGGGGGGGGGGGGGGGGGGGGGGGGGGGGGGACAAATTGAAGTCAGCCAGCTATAACTTGTCATCATGTCTCTTTGCGCCAATATTCTTTCTTTTGTTTGCGAAAACCCGTGTAACCGGCGCATTTTTTAAGCTGGCCAAGCAAGCTTTAAAAAAGTCGTATCATGAGCACGTCTGGACTACTACAGGCCGTCCATCACGCTCGTCGTCCGTCAGCTCATGATGCAGCTGGCTGGCTTGTTCCCTTCCTCCACGTTCTAATGAAAGAGAAATTGAGTCTCCGAAAAAATATTTTGTGCAGTGCACTAGTGCAGATCAGAGGTCGCAATCGGGCCGGCCGGACCTCGGGCCGGGCCGGGCTAGGAGGGAGAGCGAGGGGCCCGGCCCCAAGCTTCTGAACTCTGAAGTGACTTACTTTCATGAAAAAGTGGGGATTTTTTTGTCAAGAATACTAAAATTTCTGACGGATTCGGCAAGTAAGTGATCAGCATTGTCTACCTATCTGACGACTTTTTCATGGAAAACAATGAGTTTTCATCCAAAAAATAGGTTCAAAAAAAATCGCAAAAAAACATGACAAAAATTGGGTTAAAATCTGGGCAAAAATTCGCGCCGGGCCGGGCCGGCCAAACCCGGCCCGATTGCGACCTCTGGTGCAGAATGCAGATGTTGCAATGCAATCAGTGTACTGTACTGAATGGCCGCGATTTTGGGCTTTTGGCTCGGGCCGGGCCGGGCCGGGCCGGAGTGTACCTGCCCCTTTTTTCCGTGCGGCGGTTAGTGTACCTCCCTGGGGGAAGGGGGGAAGACCCAAATTCAGGAAAAAGTCACTTTTTGAGGTAGAAAATTTGACCGATTTTTTGCCCTTTTTTGGAAAATTTCTGCATAAAAGGGTATTTTGACGACTTTTGACAACATTGACCAAAAAATTACCCATTTTCGGCCTAAAATGCCCATTTTAGGCCTAAAATTGCCTATTTTAGGCAAAAAATCTAGGCGGTTAGTGTACCTGGCGCGGCGGTTAGTGTACTAGTGTACCTTGGTCGCGGCGGTTACTGTACCTTAGGGGGGGACCCCCCCCCCAGCAGTGCTGTGGCTACTTTTGCGGGGCGGGTAGGGTACATAGCAGAGGTCGCAATCGGGCCGGGTCTGGCCGGCCCGGCCCGGCCCGAGCCCTCAAATCTCCGGCCCGGCCCGGCCCGGCCCGACCCGTACCCCCAAAATCTCCGGCCCGGCCTGGCCTGAACCCTCTTGAATTTCCTGGCTGGCCCTAATTTTTGGCTCAGATTTTAACCCAATTTTTGTCATACTTTTTGCGATTTTTGAAATCAATTTTTTTTGTTGAAATTTTAGAAATTGTTTTTCATGAAAAAAGTCGCCAGATAGACAATACCAATGGTGTGGCTGGTCCCCTCTAGGTACAGTAGGTAGATGACGCGCCATCCTGGTACAGTAGGTAGGTCGCCGCCCCCGGCTGGTACAGTAGGTTGCTATTTTTGGCTCAAAATGGTAAATAAAATCCATATTTTTCATTCCAGATAATTGAAAAATTTTGAGGGTTTTAGAGTACATTTTCATCTAAACTTGGACATAAAAAATTTTGTTCCCCCCTAGCTCGGCCGGGTCGGCAACAGTACCGTAAAAAACTTAAATAGAAGGGGGCTCATTTATTCACTGACCCCATTTTGGGGGCTCTATTACGGGGCTCTCTTAATTCACGGACCCCTTTTTGGGGGGCTGTATTACCGGGGGGCACGATGCCGGGGGGCTGTATTTAGGTTTTTACGGTAGGGAAGGTCGATTTCAGGCCTTTTCGGTGGTACAGTAGGTTGATTGCACGCCTGGAAAGCCAAACCACTGGACAAAAAGATTATTACTTACTTGGCCGAATCCGTCAGAAATTTTAGTATTTTGGATAAAAAAACCCTACTTTTTCAGTAAAATAAGTCACTTCAGAAGCTTCGGGCCGGGGTGCCCGGCCCGGCCGGGCCCGACCCTCCACAATCTCTTGCCCGGCCCGAGCCAAAAGCCCAAAACTCGCGGCCCGGCCCGAGGTCGGGCCGGCCCGATTGCGACCTCTGACCCGGGGGGTTATTTTTTCACTGGGGTCATTTTGGGGGTCGGGGGGGTTATATTTTCATTTTGGCCCCCCGGACGAAAAAAATCATTTGTTAATAGTGCCCTTAAAAATGGCTTGTTTTCGGTATTTTCAAATTTTAACAACGGCAATTATGCTTAAAAAGCTGTGTTCTGTTGTGTACGCAAACTTAAACAACGTTTGACACAACAACACAGCCCTACCATACCACTAATCGTGGTACGGTGAAGGTTGGGGGTGGGGTTCTATTAATGGGGGGGTCAATTAATGGGGGGGGGGTTCTATTTTTGATTTCGAGCCATTTAGGGGGGGTTCAATTAATGGGGGGGTCAATTAATGGGGGGGTTCTATTTCAGACACTACGGTACCGCACTGTCGGAAATAGAACCCGGGGGGTCTATCTTTCACTGTGGTCATGTTGGGGGGTTCAATTTGTGGGGGTCAATTATTGGGAGTTATATTTTTCATTTGGTCCCCGATGAAAAAAAATCATTGTTAATAATGCCCAGTGGTGTAGCTACCCAGGCGGGGCGGCAACCTACTGTACCACCAGTGGCAGGCCCATGTGTGGGAGGTAAGTATGATGCGGGGTTGGGACCGGAAGCGTGAGAGGTATGATTTTGGTCACCCAAAAAGGCGAAAAAACACCGTTTTTGTGATACAATTTTGGCCAAAAATTGAGGTAAAAATAGTACCTTTTCAAAATTTTCGCCGAAAATCGCCTAAAAATAGGTATTATGGGTGGGTTTGCGATTTTTGGGAAAATAAGGTCGAAAAACACCGATTTTTGCCTTAAAAAGGTTTAAAATTGTTTGTGAACATGAGCAGTGCTGTGGCTGGGGGGGGGTGGGGGGGGGGGTCCCCCCCCCCCCCATGGTACCCTACCCGCCCCGGCCTGGTACGCTACCCCCCTACCCGCCCCCCCGCTCTTGTACCCCCCTACCCGCCCCGCCCCCTACCCGCCCCCATTTTTACCCCCAAAATGCCCATTTTTCGGTCAAAAAATGCCCAAATTTCGACCGAAAACCCTAAAAAGTGCAAAAAAATTTCGCGCTGCGCGCGATATATGTACTTTTTAGTACATAAAAACAGGCACGCGAAAAAACTTGTGTTGTACCCTACCCGCCCCCAAAATCTTCCCCCCCCCCCCCCCCCCCCCCCCAAACTGGATTTCCCCCCCCCCCAAATCCCAGGTACACTACCCCCCTACCCGCCCCGATTTTTTCCACCTATGTACCCTACCCGCCCCGCAAAAGTAGCCACAGCACTGCTTGTGAGAGGTATGATTTGGAGTTGTGAGAGGTAAGTACTCAACCCCCCCAACCCCCCTCGGGTTTTGTGGTAGGTAAGTACTAGAGGGGGTACCGTATTGTCGGAAATACAACCCCCCATTAATTCACCCCAACCCCCCCCCCATTAATTGAACCCCCCCTAAATGGCTCGAAATCAAAAATAGAACCCACATTAATTGACCCCCCATTAATAGAACCCCATCCCCAGCCCCAACCTTCACCGTACCACAGATTAGTGGTATGGTAAGGCTGTGTTGTTGTGTCAAACGTTGTTTAAGCTTGCGTACACAACAAAATACAGCTTTTTAAGCATAATCGACGCTGTTAAAGGTAGAAAATACCGAAAACAAGCCATTTTTATGGGCATTATTAACAATGATTTTTTTCGTCGGGAGGCCAAATGAAAAATATAACCCCCCCCAATAATTGACCCCCCATACCGTATTCCCTAAAATAGAGCCCCCCCCCAAAAATAGAGCCCCCCAAAAATACAGCCCCCCCTAAAAGGGGTCAGTGAAAAAATAGAGCCCCCCAAAAATACCGCCCCCCCCCCAACTTGGAATTCCCCCGCTTGGGGTCGTAAATTGAAGTTCCTGTATAAGACACCTTGTGTACAACGTTTGTGGTTGAGTATATGATGACGTAAAGCCTTTTATGGAAGATCTGCACCTAAAAACACTCAATAATGACCAGTAACAGCCTGACAGAACTCCATTTTAGGGGTATTTTTGGAACATTTTTTTGAGATTTTGGGCACCGCAAAAATACAGCCCCCCCCCCCCCAAAAATACAGCCCCCCCTAAAAGGGGTCAGTGAAAAAATACAGCCCCCCCTTGTATTTTAGGTTTTACGGTAAATTGAACCCCCCAAAATGACCCCAGTGAAAAAATAGACCCCCCGGGTTCTATTTCCGACAATACGGTAACCCCCAACCCCTCCCCCCCCCCCAGCCACTACTATGGCATCATATACTCAACCACAAACGTTGTACACAAGGTGTCTTACACAAGAACTTGACTTTACGACCGACAAGCGGGGAATTCCAAGTTGGGGGAGCTGTATTTTTTTGGGGGGGGGGGCTCTATTTTTTCACTGACCCCTATTAGGGGGGCTGTATTTTTTTGGGGGGCTCTATTTTTGGGGGGGCCATAGTAGTGGCTGGGGGGGGTGGGGGGGGGTTACCCCCCCTCTCAGTACTTACCTACCACAAAACCCGAGGGGGGGGGGGGTTGAGTACTTACCTCTCACAACTCCAAATCATACCTCTCACAAGCAATTTTATACCTTTTTAAGGCAAAAATCGGTGTTTTTCGACCTTATTTTCCCAAAAATCGCGCGCTCCGCGCGCAAACCCACCCATAATACCTATTTTTAGGCGATTTTCGGCGAAAATTTTGAAAAAGTACTATTTTTACCTCAATTTTTGGCCAAAATTGTATCACAAAAACGGTGTTTTTTCGCCTTTTTGGGTGACCAAAATCATACCTCTCACGCTTCCGGTCCCAACCCCGCATCATACTTACCTCCCACACATGGGCCTGCCACTACACTGCCTACCTACCTACCCTTCTCCCCAGCTGTACCAGTGAAAACAAGTATTCTGCAGAAAATTTTCGAATTTTTTTCAGCTTTTTGGACTTTTTTAGTTTTCAGCCCTTGAAATTTGGCTGACCGGGCCCGGCCGACCTCAAGGCAAGCCAAAACGGGCCGGGCCGGGCCGCCCTGCACCCCTCCACCGGGCCGGGCCGGGCCGGGCCGACTTTACCCGGCCCGTTTCCGACCTCTGGAGCCCCCCCAAAAAAGAGCCCCCCCCAAAAAATACAGCCCACCCTAAAAGGGTCAGTAAAAAACAGCCCCCCCCCTTGTATTTTAGGTTTTACGGTACCGGGGGCGGGGGCTCTATCAATTCACTGACCCCATTTTGGGGGGCTCTATTAAATCACTGACCCGAGTCTGAAAAAATTGTTCCTTGAAATACCCCTGAAACACCCAAAAAGGGGTTTGTTGAAATCAGGGTTTATTTTTTCAAAATGGGCTAGTTAAGCAAGAAGCTAGTAAAATCAAAAATTTAGTAGCTTTTTTGCCGCTGAAAAGCCATTTTACTAGTTTTTTTTGGCCATGCAAAATTTAGTAGCTTTTAGGCGACAAATTTGAAAATTTACTAGCTTTTTTTTCAAAAAATTTAGTATAGCTAAAATTAAAAAGCTACTAAATTTGGTTAAAAAATCCATGGTTGTATTAATTCACTGACCCCTGTTTCGAGGCTGTATTACGGGGGGGCAGTGGGTAGTTCCTGGGCGGAGGGGCGGGGCGGGGGGCGTCCCCCCTCGGGAACGATGGTCAACCATTGCACCTCGATCCACCAAAGTTAAAGCTGGCCAAGGACGATTACTAATCGTGCCGCTTGCTCGCTGCTTGCTTTCAGCTGAATAAATTTGAGGTTTGTAGATATGGTGTTTTGGGTCGGGTGAGATAGTGCGGGCGAAATAGTCGACTTTCTTGATTGGCTCGTCGAGATGCAGAGAGAAATGAATGAAAACAACGAAAGCTTTTGATTTTCTTACGTGGCGTCTGATTTTTCTTTTGCATTTTCAAGGTGAATTGCGGGATTTCGACCTTAGCTCGGATTAACTGGATCGCACGTTGACTGGGTATTTGGACCAATATAAGAACGAAAGATTATACCTATTTTTCGGCCAATTTTGCAGCATAATGCATGCACAAAACACCCTTTTTTCGGACCTCAGGGGCAGTGTGGTGGCAGGCCAATCGACCCTAGGGGGGGGAAGGTTTCGGACTTACTCGAGATACCCCCAGAGGCTACCCAAGATACCCCTATGGTCCGTCAAAAGGCGAAAAAAGGCCGTTTTTTGCATGCAATTTTACTGCAAAATTGGCCTAAAAATGGGTACTTTTTGATATTTTTGCCGAAAATTGGCCTAAAATGACTATTTTTGGGTGTTTGCTATACTGGCAGGCGAAAAAAACCGGTTTTTTTTTCGAAAAAAAAAACCGAAAAAAACCGTTTTTTTTCCGAGACCCGAATACTTTTCCATTTATTTTTCCGTGGGTACCTTTTCGGTTTATGATCGGAAAAATATCGGTACTTTATTCCAATTTTTCCAAAAAATTGTAATGCAAAACTGATGAGTTTTTCGATTTCAGTGAAAAATTGGCTCGAGCACAAAAATTAACCGGCCCAAAATGGGCCAAAAAGCGTGTAAACTAAGTGTTTTCGACTGACTTCAACACTCTTCAAGAGCACTCTCGTCACTTGGAACAAATTTTGCACTGAAATTGTTATATTTTTCGAAATTACGTTCTTAAGTACTGGAAAAGTATTTGGAAAAAACGGTTTTTTTTCGGAAAAAAACCGTTTTTTTCCACGAAAAATAAAGAACGGTTCTTTATGACAGTATAGTGTTTGCGCGATTTTTGGGGGTTCCGAGGTCGAAAAACACCTATTTTTGCCTTTGAAAATCATAAACCTACTTACTCTAGATACCCTTTGGGGTCGGCTCGAGACAGATACCCTTCCCCCCATCCCCCCCTAAGGGTTGACTCGAGATATGTAGATACCCCTTGGGGGGAATCCCCCCATCCCCCCCAGCCACTACAGTGCTCAGGGGTATGACAACACTCATTTCGGTAAGAATAAATCAAATGCATTTTATGTTGAAATTACCGAAGAAAAAATTTCTTTCATGTGGTGATTTGTGTTTTCCGTGACGAAAGTTATCGTAATTTATATTCTGAAGGCAAAAACACCCACTTTTGTGCAATTTTTCTTTTGCTTGTGGGGTCGGTAAACCCCGCCTGCGTGCCCACCATGAAAAAACCGTTTTTTCGGAGCCAGATTAATTCCCAAAATAAATTACTTTTCAGGAGCCAAAATCATTTGACTAATAATCGGAATGTCGGCGTCGGCTGTCCGTCTCGGTCCGCATTTGCGCGAGCTGCGCATTCATTTATGTCAAAAATCACCGACCAGCGCTGGCGTCAGGTTGGTGGTGGGGATCGGAAGGTATCGGCATCCGAGTGTGGGGGTTTTGAAAAAATGACCCCAAAAATCTTCTAAATGTGCCAAAAATTGGTCTAAAAAGTGCTTAAAACAGAGTTTTCTTGCGGCAGCAAGCGATTTTTTTCATTTTTGGACGAGAAATGGTCAATTTTGGTACTTCTCGGGGTCAAAAAGTCATTTCATAGGGGTGCTTGTTCCAAAAGTGAAAAATTTCCCATACCCCATACCCCCGGCCGATTTCCCATACCCCATACCAGGGGGGTAACCGCCCCCCCCCCCAACGACACCACTGTATCAGGTAGCGGCACCCAAAAAGTATCGGGTATCTTCACGTTTTTCCAAGGTATCACGTTCATTCCGAGGCCCGGAAAAATACACTTTTAGTTTTCCGGAAATTTTTCCAAGTGGCTACTTTTGGAGAAAAAAACTGTTTTTTTCCAAAAATTTCCGAGATATTTTCCAAGGTTGCGAGAGGATGTTGTCAAAAACAATGTAAATCGGTACTAAACAGTTCAAAATGAGCACTTTTTAATCTCCAAGTGCAAGGCCGCTTTTGCCGCTTTCAAGGCATTTCCCGACGAAATTTTCTCCAAAATAGGCGTTTTTGGACCATGGAAGCGGTTTTTTCCAAAAATATATTGTGTGGAAAAACACGCAAGTATAACAGAGACCGCTATCGGCAACGGGTGACGGTAGCTGTGCTGACGTGTTAGATGTACCGCAGCTAAAACCTGCAGTCCGTCGGTCCACACTAAACTTCCCCCGATTTTTATGACAAAAATTGTTGCGTGCAGTACGCAATGGCCATCTCAAAAATCCCGCGCGACGTTTGCCAAGAACCCCAGTTTTGCTATAAAAACCTCACGCAAATTGTTTTCACCCAAACCTCAAATTTCCAATGTGCAAATAAAAATTCTTGGGTGCAGGTTGCACCTGAAAATGGTTAAACCCATGGTCTGCTGATGTGAGTCCGGTTTTCCTTTTTCACGCCGCACCTACGTGCCTAGAATATTACAGTTTAGGTGCGAGATTTGAATTTTTCGGGTCAATAAAAACACTGTTCATCTAATCATCTTTACTCCTGACGTATTTTTCAACAAATTTATTGCTCGGCTGCTTACACACGGGCCGGCACAAACAAACTTTATTTTTCAGAGACTTCATCCACAAACATTACGTCAGTTTGAAAACAGCGAATCCCAAATTTCCGATCTTGATCCGAGAGTGCAGTGGAATTCAGCCACAACTTTGGGGAAGGTAAGAAAGAATCGATTGGTAATGGCTGCTGTTTGAAGTTAGAAATCATCTTTGAGTTTTTTCCATTTCGTCGACCACTAGTTACGTTGTAGGAAAACCTGGTCTAATATCTACCACACTGGTTTGCGCTCCATTGGTGCATCAGATCATCGTCAACAACTTATCCAGAATAAGTTATCCAAGTGTATGATTGCACGATTTGCAGGTTTGCTTTCGGCAAGGAAGAGAACGTTTCGTTGGAAAATCGCGAATGCGAGGAAGTTCTCGGCCTAATTGAGGATCTGAACAAAAAATCATGATAATACTTCAACTAAAGAATATTTTTAGTTCTTGTCTTTGTAAATAGTTGTGTGCATATGTACTAGTGACGAACTGCTGACTTTAGTTCGTGTGTATTGTATATCAGAACGGCTGCCTGCAGAATTTAAATCAGACTGAACTCATGGTTGCATTGCGTGTCTGGTCTATCATTGTAGGTCACGTTGTAAATGTTCGACGATTGGCACGTGTACTAGCTCCTGTGTTCCTACCACCAGGAACTTCTGCTCAATATAATCATCTTCGAATAAAAGTTACGAATTAAATTGGTTCTTTCATGTTCTATCGGACAAGCGCTATGTTCTTCAAATGAACTAAATCATCTTTTTTCTCAAGCCCTCCGAAGCTAAAACGACGTTCAAGTGCATGCTTACAGATCTTGTACAAACTCGATTATAATGCACCATAAGTGGCTTTCGGACACAAAAACGCGCGATGAATGGCCGCACGGGCCGAATTAAGATTGAGTGAGCGCCAAGTTTTCCATCAAGAAGTCGCGAACCCAGTTCACGTCCTTGTCCTGCACCGGGTGCTGCCCCATCGCAGACCCGCGCCCAACCAGCTAGGATCTGTATGTGTTTGATCACCGGCTGCTTGTTTGTGCCCGAAAAAATAGAAGTTCCGCTCGGCACTATACGATAATCCGGCGGATTGTACTGCACTGAAGGATAAGGGATAACAAGCACTGAGCCTCTCATCAAACACTACACATTTGATTTCAATGTGCACAACTTGACATGGTGTGTGTGCCTGGATATCAGAATCGTTCGGAAACATTCGAGCTTCATTTTTTTGTATGGCACCAATGCCATATGGGATATTATCGCTGGTTTGTAAAAGTTTGATGCTTCCGCAATTCATTTGTGTCGGGATCTCGATGTTCTGCACGTGTCCCTCAAATTGGCTCTTGGATTTCGCATGCTTGACAACAGTAAGCGGTATCATACCAACAATGTGAACCAGCCGTCACGGCTTTGTTGTCGTTGCGGCTGTCTGCTGAGATACTGCAACTTTTCAATCATTAAGTGACAATGTTGGCAAATTCGTATCAGTGCTCGCAAAATCCTTCACAAAACAGTCCATTCACTCGGTACCGCCGATTCGTGAGTTTTTGCAGACAAACGGGAACCTGCATTCATAGCACACAGACAGTGTTCAGCACACACCGTAGTGGCTCATTTTGAGCACACGTGCACACGCTGGCTCCATGTATTATACGTACGCTCTTTTGTGCATTATTATACTTGATGCAAGTGGATGCCAATCTGGCGTGACAGATGTTGATAGTCAAGCTCGCTTGCAAAAGGTACGATGCTTTTCCGTTACATCAGCCAAAGCCCATGCTATTCTGCAGTTTCTAATAAAATGCGAGCTGCAAGAATGATCTGCGTTCATAGCCAAACTCATCGACCCAAGTTGATGATGTTTCATATCCTAGTGAGGGCAATTCACATCCTTCCTAGCAAGAAAACACCTGGATCTGTCAACAGACTATCAAAATTCTGCCCACTTTCGGATTCGTGCGAAAATAACGAAACGTGTACATACCAAGGTGTACCAAGAAAAGACCCCACATGCCTGGTGGTCCAAACCACTCCTGTTTGACAGCACCGCGCTGGCATGTAAATGGGCGAAAATTTATTGGCTGTTCTCCGGGTGTCGAAATTTATCGCTGTAACCAGGGGCTAATTGATTTGTGGTCAGCCCAGATTGTCAAAAGAAGTCGTTAACTCGTACCAGCCCTGCCCAAGTGAGCACGACACGCGAGAACTAAACACATGGCATTCGGTGTCAGCTGACGACCAGTTGACCGTGTCTGAGTTGACCACATCTCATTAAGCCCCACCAAGGTGCTTTCTGCCAAAAAAATCTGTTGCGGTCTTACACCAGGTATGCCACACATTACCAATGCATACACTTTACCAAACACACATCCTGGTTCCGTGCTCTGTACGAATAAAAATAATTTGTGGAATTGCTAACGAGCATGTTTGTATGGGCCGAAGTTGCGGGATTTGTTGCGTACGTTGGCTGTGACATACTACATACATATGTACATATATGTACATGTACCTAACATCGCTCACAAAGACTGAAAGAAGTTTTTGAGCTTGTTTTTTACTTTTTGAGCAATTTAGCGAACACTGCTTTATCTATCAAAAGCGGAGCATTTTACGCCAAGTCAGTTTGAGCAGGAAATCCGTTAGGAGTTACACTCGGGTCCTAAAAATGCGTGCCTCAAACGACTCTCGTTTATGTCAGCCCACCTTTCGCAACCCACACACTGCTGTTGAATTCCAGTAGGAGTTCTATCGATATTTTTGTCGTTCAAAGAAACGCCGATTTGCATAATTTTGTGAGCGCATTATCGCAAATTTATGTTCGCCAACTGTTATCTGATCGTTCTGTTTGTTTTTAACGTGCAGCTGTCTTTTACGTCTTTCCAACTTCATACCCTATTTTGCTCGAAAGTTGCAGTTCCGATTGGTCGAGATTTGTAGTATTTTGGCACTACGACGACACTTACTGTATTCTTTGTTCCGCCTTTTGTAGTTTCGGTTCCGTGGTTCCGGAACCATCCATGGAACCTGAACTGAAAGGTGCCCCTGTCATCTGTCGATGCAAAAAGCCACTTTTCGCACATCTTGTTACAAGATGGCGTCAAGTGGCTGACTGCTTCCTTTTCGTACCGGGACTACCAGCTGATGCTTCACTTGATGTCGATGTAACCTAATTTTTGTTTCGCGCCACTTTGTCACTTTTGAGTGTCAGAAACCAGATATTCTTATGAAATGACGATGTGAAATAATGCACTGTAGTTCCGTACGGCATGCGGCTGAATGGCAAAATTATCGGCGACTGGCTTTTTCAGGCTGCCCTCCGAGTTTTCAGAGCATTTCTCACAATCAAAAAATCAGCGACTTTTTTGGTTGAGGTGGACTTCATTGTATTAAACTTACACAGATGTGCCATGTGGGCACACAATAAACCACAGGCTGAATGGTCATAATTTGGTGTGATTTTCCTCACATTCTCCGTTGGTCACATTCATGGTTTGCTTCTTTTTCATATGTCCAACTCACGTGACAAAATGAGCTGACCGACGACACATACAGCGTCCCCAATCCGATGCGTGAAACATCAGCGAATCTGCTATGCGTCACATCTTGATGAGCACACCGTCAGTGACGTTCCAAGGCACAGATCCGAATTATATATACATACCATAACTCACTTTTTCAAAAGGTCTGTTTCCTGTCAGCCAAAAAACCGACTGGACTGGAGACCATTTTTGAACTTTTAGGGTTGCACACGATAAACTCTGTTGAGTATGGTGAATTGGCGGCAGAGTTCTCGTTTGTGGAAAGCAAAGCGACGCGTCAATCATATCTTTTATGACACAAACCCACTCCACTGAGGTGCAAATGGTGCATTTTGCTGTTACACTCATTTGTCACTCAAACATTACGCACAAAACGTCAACGACCGATGGGGTTGGAATCAAAAACCTGAGATTTGACAAACTTTCTCTGTTTTGCCCTTCAGGAGCAATGTGAGGAATATGAACCCGTGTGGCCTTAATGACCCCATGTTTGTAAACTTTCCCTTTGAGAGTTTGCCCGAAACCTTTTCGTCAGCATAATGATGGTCCTTTGGTTCGAAAACGTAAATTATTTTCATTTCCTATTCAAGCCGAATCTTGGTGAAGCATTCCTGAACGTAATGTACAATGTCCACTCTTCATCTTCGTTGTCACAAAGACCTATACCTACATAGTTTTTTCGGGGTCGATTTGCGTCCTGCTATAACTGTAATGCCTGTTTTATTCAGTGCGTTCAGTTTGACGGGTATACTGTAAATGTGCCACCCACATAGTTTTTGCTCCAGATTTTGGGGCCATTTTAAAGGGACTGCTGAAGACTTCAGAGTGCAGAAATATATACGAAAACCCAGACAGGGGGCTTTTACAAACAATTACACCCGCGATTGCACTTGTGCATTCGAAAGGTACAAATTGTTCCCTTCCCGTGCACGGTGTCATACTTCGCTCATCAGTCGCTCTTCGTGTCCCTGAGGAAACGGTCCTGCTTGGTGGGTGCTTCGTTTTTTTCAGGGTTTTCATTGTTTCGGTTTATTCACAGGCACATCTATAGATCTTTGCACATGAAAATTGAAGACGTCCACCGTTTTCAATTCAAACGGCCGCAGTTACACTCTAATGAAATTATTCGCGATGATTTCATTTTATCCTCCGTCGACGTTTTCGAATTTTTCTCCGAACAAACAAGGGTGGGGCGTAAATATCGCTGCAGCCGTGTCCTTTTAAATTTGGCCAGCAAAGCCATTGCTTAAAAACAAAAACTGAATTCCAGTGATCGAATCATGAGATCATCATCAGTGCCAAAGCACCGAACTTTCGCAGCTCATCGCTCATCATTGTCAACGTCAAAATATGCGTGTGTGACTTTTTGTGCCCCAGAAATGTACTTTAGAAATTGTGCATCCATGTAGAAATAACATATAGAACGTATGTATGTATGCTTCTTGTCAGTTCTTCTGAGGCGCAAAATTAGTTGTTTCACGGCAAATTATCCACGGTTCCTGTTTATTTCATGGTCATAATACACATCAAACTGATGACGAACTTCTGAGTGTGCTGGCACGGTCTCCATGGCTTTTGCTGCCATTCTGTTGCTGTGACTGCGGCGAGACAAATCTGTTTCGCTTCATGTACAGATGATCTTCGTTTAGGCCTGGAACACTTCGTCGGGAAAATTGGTAGTTCCTTCGTTTCGAGTCCACAATTTTTAGTTAGCCATATGTCCCTTTGCATACGCACGTGGACCTTCTTTCCCATTTTCCTTGCGCCAAGTCACATGCGCACACCAGTCTGTCGTGTGTCGTATAGTCACAGAGCTAATTACCGTGCGATCTTGGTGGTTGTTTGCATGAGCACGCGCGCCAGCGGTTACAAGGGGGAGGAGCTTCTCTGCTTCTTAGGTGAGTGCAGCCCGTCGGGCGAACGTGGTTTTGCTCAAAACATTCGAGAAGTTTTTTGTAGTGGCTTTGTGTGGCGCATATTGTAAGGTTTATGTGCATCTTGTAATCAGGCACCTACCGTGCCAATAATCGTTGTTAACAGGGTGCTGATGATGATACAATATTTGTATCTTCGCTTCGACCCAAAGCCTTTTTTGCAAATCACAAAGGCACGTTACTGCAAAGTGCAAACCTGCATACAGTAGTACAACCCAGTGTCAGAGAGAAGGGAACCCTTTTTCTTTGGCTTCGTGGACAAAACGCACGCACTGAACGGCCAGATATTCAACGACTACAACTGCTTCTGCTGCAGCTGTCCTCTACCAGCATGACATGTGCTTTATGCTTGCATCATTTCACTTTTTTAGAATTTCCCAATTCGCATAACTTCTCGTTTCAAATTTTGGAAATAGACAGTACAGCCAGAGCATCTCGCCTTTGTGCATGCAACAAACAAATACAAAAAGAAGACCAGAAGAGAAAGAACAGATAAACGATCATTCAAAAACTTGAGACCATCTGTTACAGTAGTACATCTCCATAGATCATAACGTCCTGGAGCGTTGCTTAAACAACTCTTGTGACCAGAGCCCAAATTTGGCGGGTACCGTTGTTTGTCAAGCCGGGTGTTTCGTTGACCAAAGCGTTGTATTCGAAATGCCACTTCTCGTTACGTCTTTTGCATTGTGTTTACCCATATTTTAAATCTATATTTTTCTTTCTTTTTCAAAAAAACCGCAGCACAGTTGGTTATGCCGTGTTTTAGTGAAAGTTTATGAGTGTCTGCTCTCCCAGCACCTCAAGCATTCTTGTTGTCCTCGGGCTATGGTTACATTTCCATGCATTTGGATTGAGCGCATGCTCGTTTTGGGTCACATACAGTACATCTTACTTGGTAATTTGCTCGCTGACACACGCAGCCCAGAGAGTTAGTGTTGCACTAAATTTAGACTTTTCGCATGAATCGCGTTGTTGCCTATCCGTTCTGATTTGGCAATCCCTGGCCAACAACACACTGACCCCGAAACACTTTCTTTGACACTAATTGGCAGTCCCAATTCGCAATGTCCCCAATTCGGTCCAACAGAAACATGTCGCAGTGTGGCCTCGGAGCGTCGTCGGCATGCGGGTATATGATCATCGTTTTTGTGATTGTCCCCTTGAGGCCTCGAACCCAAGCAGTACGGTACGTACGCGCATAAACAACAATGGTTTGGGGGTATGCTCTATTCGGCGCCGTTCCAGCGCAGTTTCTTGAAGTTGTTTCATTGAACTGCCTGTGAAGACACCCTCAAGTTGATAAAAAGTATTTTCAAATCCGGGCAACTGATGTTTCAGGCAAAGTGAAGCAGGACCGAAACTTCCGCATGGTGTAACGAATTGGTCATGATATCATGTATTTTCAACGTGACCCGTCGTCGTGTTTTATTTGCGCGTAACGCCCGCCATCTGAAAGTACTTTTCGATCATTCCCTGGGTCACAATGAGAACCTGCGGGTCGGACTTGTTGCTGTTATGGTCTAGTAGGACTAAATCGATCTGAACAGGCCATCAGGTTGAACATTTTAGTCGTCTTCCTCTTTCGGCTGGGTCCCAAGATCGACTGGGTTCTATGGTGCAGGCTGAATTCCTAAATTTTGATCAAGTATGTACTGTATATGTATCAATATACTTTTACGGAAGTGGCAGACCCAAAACTGGTAGTCGCCCATTGTGGGCACCCCGTGCCGAGCAGTCCCAGCTCTCATAGGTGCACCATAGCTTGGCCTCGTCGGTGTCAGGTTGTCAAGATTTATCGCTTCGTTTGGTACTTTGAATGCATCATGTGCGTTTACGCAACCACATTGGAAATATTCACCTCTAAAATAATGTTCTTGGCCCATGCAGTCTTCCTCCTTGCGCCAAACTGAAGTTGCCATCATGTGGCAAACAAACGTAACACACTGACTGAACTGATCAAAGGTACATACACTGTACAAGCGTGTGCAATATGAAAGTTCCTGGTGGTTAATCGCTTCCCGTTCCTTGTGGGACCGATTGTCCTGAACGATCTATTGTTTTAGAGCGCATTATTTTTATCTCGACGAAAGCTTTTTCTTGAGCACTGCTTTGCAAAAAAGGAACAGAGATCATTGGATGCTATTTGGGCAATTTTGTTCGAAATGCCAGACCCTGTCATTTCAACACTGCTGAATGAGAGCAAACGAGGCACTTCAGTTTCTGAACGACCTTGTTGTGCAATGAGCTTTTCTGGAGGTGTATGCACTATATGTACATGGCGGCTAAACTTCTGTTTTCTCTCCTGAAAAAGAGTACCATCACACATACTTGTCATTCAAGTACCGTATACCTGCAGTATGTACATACGTATGTATGTACATATGTAGCAGGTCATTCTTCACAATGGTTATGTGCGTTCCGGTGGTCGTTTGGGCTATACCAAAGCTAATTTTCTTTGCCCTTCTAGAATTCGACCCGGCCTGAGTTAGTACTTCTTCTACTATACCTATATGTATGTATGTATGTATAGTTGATTTGCGATGTACTGAGAACATGTAGCTCGTCGAAGAAACTGCCCTGGAACCAGATAACCAGACCAGGAGGAGTCTCCTGACAATTCTGTTGCGGGCGTTAAACTATTATAAGACTTACTGTTATACCACTGAAAGCACGAGACATGTCACGAAAGCATCTCTCATCTGTTCTTGGTCGGTTTGGAGACACGCTGAAGATTTTCTGAGTTTTGTGTTTGGGACGAAGTTGCATGATGCAAAATGGAGCACGCTCTTCTGACTTGTGGAGCGAAATGTCACAAACCGAGTGAAATGAATGAGAACAGCTGAGAACAAAATGATCATATTCGATGAACGTTAGAACAAGAGTTATTATTTTTCGGTTGTCATACTTGTTTCGTATTCCCAGTGGGGTGACACTGGGCAACTCCAATCGCCTACAGTATGTCCCCTCTCAAGACATATTGTCAGGCCATAATTTCAAAAAGCATGCTCTTTAGCGATTGTCCGCCAAAAGCCAATTTTGGTCGTTCTGAAAGAAACGGCATCCTGGTAAAATATACATACAGTACACCGCTCGTTGCTTGAACGGCAAGAGTAGCATCATGCACTATACTTTCAACTTTTTTGGCATCAAACATATCCGAACACAAACACCGGTTGTGTTTCTCATTAGTATGCACAAATGGGCATTCATCTGGTGTTTGCTCATGTGTTTTCATGTGGTGCATTTTCCTGGCCTGTCATGTATGTACCAAAATGTTTGAGCACATGAATCTTCAACCTGGTCAATAAACGAAACAGTGCCGACACATGCAAACCAAGAGCGCAACTAAAAACATAACGGAATTTATGTATAAAAACACGGTCGAAATAGGAAAGACGAAGGCTCTGATTCTCAGCAACGACAAAGCCAAAGTGACGCCGGCGGGTTCAGAATGAAACTGCATCTCATGATTGTCCCCCAGTTTTCATGCTCAAATTGTCTCCCTTAACTAACACGTAGAAGGTACAGTATAAGGCATACCTGTAGTTGCGTGAGTTGCATTCATAATTTGAGGTGCGTATCGTCTTTTTGAGCGTTTACGGTGTCCATCCACAATTATTCATCCATAAAGCCAACAAAACACATCACGTTTTGGCATTTTAACCACTTTCCGTCATTGCTCCTAGTGGCACCCTGTCGTCTTGTTTCCGGTTGCTGCTGATAAGCATTGTTGTGGATCTGTCCTAAAATTGCTCTTTTGACAGCCAATTACGACTTTTGATATTGGATGTTAAACTTAATCTTGTTTCAATGACTATACGTCAGACAGTGTCTTTTCAACATCGAGTATACAGTGCCAACCTACGAATAAGACAGATCACCTGATTCAGCACACTGTGCGTGTGTCTACAGTGCTCAGGGTCATTTTGCATATTGCTGAGAGCGCTTGAAAACAAGCATCAAACTTTGTTCGGCTTACATACAAGGTGGTATACATATGTATATAGCTCTGAACTTGGACAGGTATCAGTTTACCGCCAGTCACAGTAACCGTTGGACAGTACAACTTTGAGATAGCGTTTGCCATTTTTTGATCTCACCCATGTAATTACAGCTTTTGACAGGAAATGCTTTCCGGCTAGCAGTTTAGTTGACGCGTGGCATCTGACCCTGCTTTGATCCTGTTATTTATTACATTGAACAAGTCGAGCACTGACACGATAGGTCGAGCTTCATGGCCACGCGGTGATACGTATAGGCCTCTTTTCAGTGACTTGCAACTTTGCACATTCTAACACTGTTTCAAACGGGGCGATTTTCAAAACCCTGATCAAGCTTTCGCCTTCAATGTACTTTTGTAACATCAATGCGCCAGATTGTTGATGATTTCTATACGTTCGATTCGCAGTGCTCTGCGAGCAAATAATGCTTGAACGTCAGTGGCACCATAGCTGAATTTAATGCAATTTCGTCTGCTAGGAGTTTTGTCCTAGACCAGAACAAATCCCAAATATGAAATTTCGGATCGCAAGCAACCCTGAGATCCAGGGAGCCAAATTCCCAAAATGTCTCGAGGAGGATCGAGAAATTGTACGGAAATTTCTAATTTCTCGCCTTTGAAAACAAAAATTCGACTCTCAGCATGACCGACAGTCGTCGACCACGATCTCGTACCTAGTGCATCAGATCACGTGACAAGTGGCTTGTGTTGGTGTTGTAAAGTGCATCTCGAGCCTCTTCGAAGCCGTTTTGCTTGTGTATCTCAAGGTTGCTTGCCATCTAAAATTTTATTTAGGGATTGTTCTTGTCTGGGACAGGTTCCAAGCAGACGAAGTTGTATCAAAGTTCTGTTATGGTGCCACTGACCTTTAATGGAAATGAAATAATTCTCTGCCTTTTTGTTCTGCGAACCTTTTGCATAATTATGGGCCTAACTACAGCAAACTGCACTTCGTTCCCTGAGAAAACAGCGATCAACTTCATATATACGCTGATTGGTTTGCTAGCGTTTAGCAGCAATCAGTGCGATAGAATTGGGCTGCTGAAAACTGGGATCTTATCAATGATCCTCCGCGTTGCATTTTTGATGCAAATAACAAAGTGGGCAGCATTTAGACTGCACGTTTAATTTCAGCGTTGACGATTTATATTTTTGTTGTACAAACATAAAAGTGACAAAATTAGTGACAAGAAATGACAGTCGTAGCGTTAATATCACGGATGATGTGTAATAACATAATAACCTAACCCCATGGGCGCACTCAATGTGTACCGGACAACTGTGCTAAAATGCAAAAAGTACCAGCATGTCCCATCACACTTGTCATACATAGTACGCTCCAGCTTCATGTACATTCATGGGCAAAGTGTAGTATTGGTGGAATTCTTTCGCCAATGTTTCTTTCGAACGCACTTGGTACATGTTACAGTATCTGTTCCCCATGTACTTCTGGTTATAGCGCCGTAATCGGTGAGCAAAATTTTGACTGAAGGGCTTCCCGTTGTCAGCAGTCCTACATATCGTCGGTTGTGCATTTCCTTGTGCTATTTACGCATATGAATCATGTCTGGTTTCATGAACAACTCAGAGTTATGCCCCGCAACTTGACGTATCCTGTGGCTACGTTGTTTACTATACTGCTCGGTTGAGAATTCGAACCTGAACAAACGTAAAAACGCTAATTTGTGCAATGACTAGTAGCGGTTTGCTGAAAATTCCAACCTGGTGTGGTACATGGCCGTGTTTCAAATGATTTCATGCTTCATTCAGGCTTTGACCACGCAAGAATTCAAGCACACAACCTGTTTTCAAGGCCCACAAATTTTTCGAGAACCAACAGCTGGATGCTCATCGCGTTGCCAAATCATTTAGTCCACTAATAATCCACGAACAATGGGTTTTGCATTCTGCCATCGTCTGGTTAAACTGTTGCTAATTCTGCTCATCGCCACCGTGCTAACCACGTTCAGCGGTCCGCCACCCGGTCTAGGTCGACATGCAATCAATCAGCCAACGAGCGGTGGTGCAGCACCGGATTCGGCATTCAAGCGCATGACACCGGACGAACTCAAATTGATGAGGCATTTGCTCACCAAGGGCGAGCCACCGACGGCTGAGGACTCAGGCAGAGTGACACGCGAAGCGCGTATGGCGCACGAGAAGATGAAATACCAGAAAGGCGCTGCGTTCCAATTATGCGAAGAGTGGAACAGTGGTAGCCCGTCAGATGATCTCGTTTGGTGCGTGGCCTTGAAGATTGCTTAGGTATCCTGCACGTTTCTCTTCAGATATATGCATACGCCATGCATACAACGCTGGATTTATCTCCCAGTTAAAAAAAGATTCGGACAATTTTTAAAAACATTTGACTTGCAGGATGGAGGGAGCCGACAAACTGCTCCAAATGATTGGTAGAGATCCCAACGCAGGGTGATTCAAATCGTTTTTCTCTCGAGCACTTAACAATTTGCTGAGCCGAGCACTAACTGTAGCTATAAACGTTCGTTGCTCTTGTGAATACTTCTGAGTATTCAGGATCACTGTTGAAAAGAACGTTTCATCAGCCGTCGAAGTTGTGCTCCTTTTATGTTGTTGTTTTTGTATTTCGCTGGTTCCCTTTGGTTGCTTAATACTAACTGAACATATGCATGGTGTAAACCAATGTGAGTCAAATGAAGCGACTGCTGTCCCCCAAATGGACCATCCTGAATCCTCAATAGTGTTTTCCAGGAGCAATGACCACTTCTTTGCATTTGCGTGCTGATTTGCGTTCTCAAACATACAAACTGCCAGATTTCCGCCTGATGTGAGCCTTACTTTAACAGACCAGCCTTTTAACGCACAGTAAAGGCCTAACTACTGTATACTTCGTTCTCCCAGAGAATAAAGAACAAATTTTCGCGCGCTGATTGGTCCACGTATGTTCAACAGCCAATCAGCGAGCGAGAATTTGTTCTTTTTGTTCTCTGAGAGAACGAAGTATAGTTACCTAGGCCTTAACAGAATCAAGTTTCGAGACGTTGGTCTAATGAGCACCTCTGCACATTGCAGGATGGAGGGTGCCGATCGACTGTTCCCAGTGTTGAATGATCGCAATCTCTACAATATGTTCCTCGCCCCCGGACAACCTTTCAGTAAGTATTTTGGCAGTTGTGAACCAGAGAAAACAGGGTCGATGTATTTCGCCAGAGCTGACATTGCTGCGGACGTGAGAAACCGTATCTCAAGGAAGGTACATTATGTACTTTTTCTGTGGTACACACGCACCGTAGGAGTTCTCAGTTTACGAACAGTTGTTTGACACCCATTATTCACATGTTACAGTACCTTGGTGAGGAGTTAGTCAATCCCGTAAGACGCAAATATGACTGTTGTATGAATGTCGCCTGTTTCAGACGAGCAAACAAATGTTTCGCTGGCAATGTACATTGAGAGCATGTCGTCTTTCAAGGCACAATCAATGGTAAGCATTTCGTTGTAGATGCTTTATGCGTTTCGATTTCAGTTGGTTAAAAGCCCTATGTCCGTCACTGTTTTTGGCGCGGCGCGTGTGTTAAGGAACTGCCCAATTTGCATACTGTATCACACTTTAACCCCCCTGGCAGATCGCACACGTGCAGTACAGAAAGAAAAAACGAAGTCGACAGAGAGCGCGTCGACGGCTAGGCAAAGACGAACACTTTTCGGTAATCTTATCATTCATGTGATGCGCTCAATAATTGATCAGCACACATTAGTCGTTTGAATCAAAGCACCACACACACGCGCACTGCAGAGAGTTGAAAGGATGACTGTTGTTTATTTAAGATTGCGGGGATGGTTTCAAGCCTGATTTGAGATGCAGCCGAATGGGGAATGGTAGTGGATGATGTTTCAACGTTGCATATTTTAAGCACGTGACTGTGGGTGTTGTGTGGTGAGATAGTGTGTGAATGCATTAATTACGAGAAAGAGGGATGCACATTTTCAGTTTGAATTAAAACTCAGACACATGTAAGATTAACGACCCCCGCACTGCATTGAACAATAACTCAGTTGAAAACACAACAAACGCACTGCTCCCAACTTTTTAGTCTAAACAATGCATGCAGTTAAAAATTTAAAAGTTGTCTTTTAAACTTGCAGGACTTTGAAGTCGACATGTACCTGGCCTTGTCCTGGGTCGATAAACGTCTGCAACACAACTGCACGCACGCCATTCTGGTAACCAGCAAGCGTCTGATGGAGCTCATTTGGCATCCCGGTGAAGTCTACTTTAATTGTTGAAACAATTTTCCCTCCAGAAGCTACAAGCTGTTTCAGATCTGTATTTTGTCAATTCCAAGTTCGGCTATCTGCAAGAAGTGACGACCCCAAACATGATGTTGCTCGTGTATCCAGATGGCATGATCTTTCAGTCACTCAGGTGAGCCAACTCGTTTTCAACCAGTTTAGAAACAAACAACGATGCCTGAGTTCAAGGAAATCTGTCCTTTCAGAGTTGACGTCACACTGGCCTGCATGATGGAGCTGCACGGCTTTCCAATGGACACACAGCGTTGTCAAATCAAGATTCAAAGCTGTACGTTTGCTTGATTAATGAAATAATAATCGATTCATCAATTCATTTATTTAGTTAATTTTCAGACGCGTACGTGCAAGAAGTAGTGAATCTGCTCTGGCACGTTGATCTCGAAGCCGAATACCCGTTGAGCACAAATGGGGAGATTCGTTTGAACGACATGATCATTGTCGATCGACAATGGAAGAACTGCGGCAGTTTGTACAAGCTGTTCAGGGGATACGGTTGGTCTCACGATACATTCCACTTTATATCGGGTTTGATTGCCACGATACTTGACTTCTAACGATCTCCTTAACGCCTTAGATGACCCGATAATTTCTTCTGGTACGTTTCCTTAGCTGCCAGCAGACCGCGCTTTAGCCGCAGCCTACGACAAGCTATTTGATAAGCCAAGTTTGGCAACTTATAGGTACCACCGTTGCTCTCGAAAACGATGAGCTTGTGCCGGTTACTCTTGCGTGTTTCTGAGGCAGACTTGCATCGCAGCGTGCGTAACGCCCTTGAAATGCATAAAACATCACCGAATTACTCTCTTCAGGCACGTGGTCATGTTTGCAAGCGAGTATCGTGATGCGTCGTCTCATTCCGTTCCACATCATTCAAACGTACATCCCAACGGCCATGTTGGTCGTGATCTCGTGGCTGAGCTTTTATCTGGACGCACGTGCATCGCCAGCCCGAATCGGGCTCACCATCACCACCCTGCTCACATTGACCACAATGAGCAATGGCGCCAGACAGGATCTCCCACAGGTACGTGCTCTCCGACAACTGCGAGATTTCGACTGAGGAGGCATTATGCGGGATCGCACCTACACTCGTTGGAAACGAAAAACTGCATAGTGCACTCAAATTTCCTTTCAATTGTCTCTACTTGACCTCAAGAGAGTCCTAATATAACAGCAACATATCTTACGCTCTCATTCTGCAATCCTGGGCAAGTGTTCATGTGCCAAATCCAAGTCATGATTGCAGGTATCATACGTGAAAGCACTGGATATCTGGCTGGCCTTCTGCACAGTGTTTGTGTTCTCAGTGCTGCTGGAGTACACGCTGGTCAGTTGTGAATTATGATTGCCTAATGCTGTTTTGAACCAGCAAACTTTATTTCAAAAGATGGCCGAATTCAGGTGAGCTTTTTCATCACGCGCAAGACCACGAGTTGTCATCATTTGCAGTTGGCTCGCAGAATGAAGTCAGCGCTGAACACCATGGTTGCTCAACCGGAGGTTGGATTTATTATGTACACCTTCCTATTAAAGAAGAAGAAGAAAGGTCTTTCTACAGGTATAGGAAACAGCGGTGTCAGCGTGTTGGACCAGTTTCACAGCCCAGAATCACTGTAAACATTATATATTGGTTCTCACAGGTGTTCGGTCAGTTGAAGATCTGTGGCAGTTCGCATAGAAACGTAAACAAAGTTCATTTTAACTGCATCGCTGCGCAGTGTAACAGTCAATTCCACCGAAACCATACGAGTCCTAAACACAGCTAATCGCGCTGGGGACGATGAGCAAAATCTATCGTAAAATCAGCCAAATTCCGCCCACCGTAAGCGATTCCATTCTAAATCTGCTGTCTGTAACGAGTGTATTATATATCTTGATTCGACTATTGATATGTTTTTCAACTCCGATGCTTTGAGAACCCGCGGTGTCGTATTCTAATGCACGTTCTCAGATGAGTTCAAGTATGTAGCAGTAAGCTTCTCAATATGTCCTGACCTATGTACATGGGTATGTTGAATAGATCATTGTCAAACTGAAATTACTCTTCTGAATTTCTTCTCTCTGTATCCTGTCATAGCGACAACCCCAAAGCCAAAAGTACAAATATCTGTACGTATGTGTTGTAGTGTCGGTACCAAAAATTATACCACCATCATTTTGGTGCGCTTTTGACATTGCTTTGATCGAGGGTGGTCGTCAATACTCAAGGCATGGAGTGGGGGCATAGAACCGAGTTGGTCCCGGACACGGCATCAAAACGCTGTTAATCGTCATCGCTTCCATGCAGATAGCCTTCAATCGGTGTAACATCAGCCAACCGGCCGCACTTCGTTTCTGCATATTACACACACACGAGTGCAGTAATTGCGCATATGTACTTGACCAGGTGATGTTGCACACACGAGGTACAGTATATAACAGTGCTTTGATGCCATGTCCCGACCAAAGTGTAAACATGCCGTAATCAAGTGTGCTAAAGCTGACCCTTTTCAATGATTAGGAAATGCGTCACGCGGCGGACCCTCGGCTTGCTGAGCAGGAAAAACTGGACCCCGTAAGTGTGTTGTGGTGGATCAGCTCACTTGTAATTGTTGTGTTGCTGTGTGCGTTCTAACCCCCACTGTGCGTGCGTGCGTGTGAAGTTTGGTTTTGACTCCGGAATTCCACGACTCTGGTGTTGAAGCTCAAGTTGTATCTTTCCCAAACGACATGTACAGACAGTAAATCCGAACGGGCGAATATGGAGCGAAACTACATAAGTGAACTGAAAACTTCGTCCTTAGGTTTTAGGGTATGAATTTGCGATGATTTTAATATTTTAAGCTTTTTCTGGTTTTGCTCCATGGGCAACGGCTTGTAGCACTGAAACCATTCTTGATGGCGTTGCTCATATTTGGGAATGGGAACCCAATCTCAATGTCGTAGTTTATGGCTTTATGTTTCCTGGCGTTCTACAAAGACCTCTTTGTTATCAAACTATTAGGTGTGAATCAATAACTAATCTTCCTCCCACTCAGGAAAACGAAAAGTTTCTGCGGGACTTTTTGAAAATATCGGTAATTTTTTTATTAAACGGGTTTTTGATCCCTGATGTTGCACACTGGGCTTAAGTTTTGGAAGGATTTACCACATTTAAAAAAGCACTTTGTTTGTCCAATGCAAGCACCGAAACAGCACCATTGCACATTTTATTTAGGGCTGACAGCAAAGCACAAGAATTTCGGAATGGCTTATTCTATTTTGGGCAACACTCATAAATTCAAAAGCTCACGCGTTTCGGGAACTGCAAATTTGCAAGAGATTATCTATTTGTTACCCTTTTTAACGCTGTTTTCTTCTGAGCTTATTTTATCTTTCTTTGTATTTTGCAGTTTTCTTGTTGTATCTACGCTTCGGCTTTTTTGTTCTTTATTCTATCAAAACCTTTCTGCTTCATCCAGTTTGACCGTCCAATGCTTGGTATTCCCGTAGCAGTACCAGCTTAATTGGCTGAGGCATTTAGGCCAAAGTCCAACAATGCTTCGTGTTAACTTTGAATGCAGGCGCTACGACTGTGGTTGCACAACGACAAAGGCATTGGACAGCATTTTGCGACAGAGAGGCAGCGCAAATTTTGACCACCATGAAAGCTGTTCATTTTGATTTAGGGAACAACGATTACACTGGCCGAAATTAGTGGTGAAACCGCATTGCAAAATACGACCCAAGTACCTATGCCTTTGTTAGGTCGTACCTTCAGCCGTGTAGCCGTGGTGCTGACTTTTGAAGTTGTTACACGGACCATTGTTCAAACAATACATTTCTGTAATGTGTAGCGAGTGAGCTTGCCCCGTCTTTGTTGCAGCGTTTGACGCAGCGCAAGGCGACTCGCGAGTCCGACAGGGCGATGGGCGTGGTGGGACGTGCTCGAAGGTCGTCGACTGATTTTGACATTGGCAGCTCAAATGAGGATATTAGAACGGTAATATTGCCATAGTGTTGTGTTGGCCATGCCTTGTGTCGTGTGTTTGGCGGGGTCTGATATCATGTAGAAGTTTGCGTGGTCCAGGCAGGGTGAGGTTGTCTGTCATCGAATCTACAAGATACGGTATCGCCACGCTTCGATGGAAATGTTCCCGCCACAAGTTGAACCCACAAAGCACCATCTCCACAATGCTTTCCTTCTGTCTGACTCTTTAACCTTATTTTGCAACCTACTGACAGCTCTGTTTGCCCTTCGATCTTTCCCACAACTACTGTCTTCCCTTTCTAACTATTCCTTTCACCCTATACGAGCATCCTTCTTGCGCATAATCACTCACGAAACATCAAATGCACAGGACCACTATCGTGAACACTACATACGCATTGAACGCTCGCGTCACTCCTCCACTGACACTGTAAGTGGTGGTGTACTAAGTGAAAACGATGAGAAAATGGGTTGAATTCTCACGTCCATAATGGCTAACGGCTCAGTCAAGATTTCACATAATTGCTGATGGAGAATTCTACTCAGCGCCAGCTATGTGTACAGTATGTATGTTGTGACACTGTTGTCGGTTGGTATGCTTGGTGTTGCCCCAATCCTGCGCCGTGCACAGTGAAGAACAAAATCACACATTTATCTGCATAACTTTCGCAAATCAAGGAATAATTTCCGCGCATTGAGACACTGTATCACAGTTTGGACCAATTTGAAACAGAAACCACAGTGTTGGCACACATTGTTGGAACCCAAGACGCAATGACATTTGCGAGATGATTGAAATGCTTTTATAATGACAATCATATACAGTGAAGAAACAGATTTAGACAAGGGTTTTAGTGACATTTTGCCATACTGACCGCTTGTCACCGTGGTGCACCTTTCAATTCCTGTCCTGTTATTTGTTTGTATTCCCCTTGCTTGTTCCCCAGCACCCATCCACTGTGGTTTCTGCATGCCTTTCTAACAATCGCACGAACTGACCCTCGGGCAGGGTTGAAAAAAAAAATTTTTTTATTAACGAGCTTTTTTTTGATTTTTTTTTGACGAAAATTTTTTTTATTAGAAAAAGTGTTGCAAACGACGTTTCAGGATAAATGAAATCGATGCAACATATTTTTCAAAAATTGAAAAATTTTCGCCTGAGACCCAACTTGTGTGGTGACACCCGGTAGCATTGTGCAGATTCTATGGAATCCTACCAGTCTGAGATTGATGTTCACTAACGATGTACTCTAATGTATGGTAGCATGCCGTACAACGTATTTTAATGCATCTAATGCCGTATATCTGATATACGACCATCAAAATATCGATTACAGCCCAAATCTTGCGTGTCAGATCGACTTTGCGCGCCCGGTTTTGCACCAGACCTATGTATATATATGTGTAGTAGCATGCAGTGGTACATTATCGGTGCCACATCACTATAAAAGACCATCCCCGCACATCCCTGTACGGATTTGGGGACAATACAGGGCGCCGCAGGCGCGATTTTGGAAAAATTGTCCCGTCCACAGAAAAAAAGTGCCAATTTTTTGCCTCGAAAAAGGCCATTTTTGGACATTTCAGCCCATTTTGGGCAACTTTTTTTTATTAAAAAAAAAAAGCAAAATCTGAGTTTCAAAAAAAAAATTTTTTTTTTAAAAAAAAATTTTTTTAATTAACCACTTTTTTTTTGAAACAACCCTGCCCTCGGGGCTTTCGTTGTTTCAAGAGAAAGACCTACAATCGTTAACTTTTGTCATAACGCTTTGATCTAACATAAGGAAACATAAGAAAATGTCTGTCAGGCACTGCTGGTGAATCAGAACACAGCGCTGAACGCGAGCAGCACAACCAACGGTGGCCCGGGTGCATCAGTGAACATCGCAAACAGCAGCGCTGCCAATCTGCTAACAGTGGGATCGGACCCACGAACACGCACACTCAACCCTGAAGAGATACTCCTCACAACGGACGATGGCAAGGGGGTACGTCAAGTATATCAGGCTGATGCCAATTGTATAGTCCGTCCATCAGCTCATGTCACTTTTTGATGCTGCAGGCCGACTTGTTCCCTTCCTCCCACGTTCTAATGAAAGAGAAATTGAGTTTCCGAAAGAAATCATTTTTTGCTCCCGATAGTAGATTTTTTATGAGATCGACGTGTTTTATCCATTTTAATTTAATTTTAAATTTGATCGAATTCAATATTTTTCGACACATTCTATCATTTTTTTACTTTGTTTGCAAAAACGGTCACACCCAATTTCTCTTTCATTAGAACGTGGAGGAAGCGAACAAGCCAGCTAAGCAGCAACACAAAGTGACATGAGTTGATGGAAGGACTATATGTGCTGTTGCTCCTTGCGTGTTATGTTAGGACTGGCTTATTGTACTGTCGTCAACTGGCGCTATATTTACCGGCCTTTCGTCAACTATATGTACTGTATGTATAGTCCAGCCACGAACTCATGAGACGAAATTTTGAAGTGTACCTGAACGGATCCAATAATGTTCCGGTTCCACGTGTTTCAGAAATGAAAGAAAGAGAAATGCATGTATTTTTTAAAAACACGCTCTCCACCTCGGTGCGTAAATTCCCTTTTGACTCCCAAACATTTGTGTGCTGAACGATGTTGCTGTTCGCGTAAGCACGCAACAAATTGAGGTCAGCCAGCTGGAACTTGTCATGATGTCTCTCGGCCCAATCTCTTTCTTTTGTTTGCGAAAACCCGTGTAACCGGCGCATTTTTGAATTTGGCCAAGCAAGCTTTAAAAAGAGTCGTCTCATGAGCACGTGGTTGGACTATACGTGGAACCAGACCCACGACTTTGGTAGTCAACTGAACAGGCCGCATATTGCATATTTCGTTCTTATCGCAGAGTTGCCTGTTTAGCCTCACGGCGTCTTTATGGAACAGTTGTCTTCTTAAAATCTTACCAGACACTTGTTTTTACGTAGATATTCACATGGAGAGTCGGGCGTTTTTCGAGCTCCCGCTCCAGCAGCTGATTCGCTATTCTCCGACTCCTTTATCATTTTGTTCTGCAGTGTCGCCATTCCACTTTGCAGAGCACCGGCGGTCTGTTCAGTGTGGCGAGCGCACAACGAAAACGTCACTCGCATTGTGGCATCAATACAAACATGAATGATGACGTCATACAAGCATCGCATGTCAATCGTGGTTCACGTGGACGATCCTGCAGTCCGTCCACTGAAGAGGTACACTGTACACCAAGCGGGGTGGTGGTGCTCAACATGCATGAGTGAAATAAGAAGTTCTATTAGGCTGTGGGCTTCCAGCGATGATTGGCTTCGATCAATGTCTCACTTTCAAAAAATCTGTATTTGAAAGTTTTGACAAACTCAAAATTTAAGACCGACCAACTGATCCAAGTCAATCCCACGACGACGTGTGCGATGATAATGCGTACTATATCTGTGGCTTTCATTTTCTTTGTTTGCCATCTTAAAAAAGCAAACCATTCCTCACAATAATCACCATTGCTGTAGTTCTTTTTAGCGACACAGCCAATCAACCTTGCATCAATTCAGTTAAGACGACCCGTTCCCCTGGCAGGTTCTGCGCAAGCCGTGCGCGTTGTGTGCCCAGAACTGGGAACGCATCGGCAAGCGAATCGACAAGGTGTCCCGCGTGGCTTTCCCCGCTTTGTTCATGGTGTTCGTCATGATCTACTGGGCATTCTATCTATGCAGTCAGTGTCGGTTGCCCAGCTGGATGCCCCTCATCTGCGGCGAATGCTACGAACTGCCCACCAATCATGTCAGGATACCCAAAGAGTACGAAGTGCCCCTCGAGAACAGCTTCCCCGCGAATGTAAAGATTTGAACATGATGTGGTTGTTTCTTGTGATGGTCGTTACTTTCTTGTCAAATTTACGCGCAGTATAATTTAATTAACTTTTTTTGAAGTGTGAAGTTTTCCTGCGTTTGCCAATCCTTCTTTTTAATTGTTGTGCGCGTTTTCAGATCGAAGGTTGTTTTTTACTGTCGTCACATCAGTTTGGTAACCTGGTTCCCTGACCCTGTTGCGGCGGTCCTATCAGTTTGGTTCATTCATTCATACACATCAATCAAATGTCAGAAAGAGGGTCATTAATTTAGATTTCCCAGCACGTGTCCTTACTATTCAAGAAATTTTCTCAATTTTGCGAGAAAATCATCATAAATACCCATTCATACCAGTATCATAAATTTTCAAGAACACAGGGTTTCTCTCCATACTTTTTTGAAAAATCTGTTGCACATCCCAATAATTGGTTGCTATTATCAGGAGGTATACATACATAGGTCTACAGAATGGAAATTGATCATGCAATGTTGTTCCAAGTGAAAAACCGTTGGATAAATGCTAATAAAAGCCATGTACCTTCTTGGTCTCGATTGAGACCTGGACCTGTATTCATATTACATGTTTGTCTGAATTCCTGTTTTACGTTTCTGAACATTTGCCTTGTTGTGATGTGTATTTCAAGAATTCTAGAGTTTCCTCTTTATTATTCCTTTTGTTTATTGACTTTTTACCCCTTAAAACTTTTAATGCTTCCTGATGTGATTTGATTTGGTTGCGAATTCCGGTGAAACATCAAAGACAAATAAACATTTATCAGATAGAAAATCTTTGAACTGATGATGTCGAATAAAGTCAATCCTTGCGCTGGAGCAGTAAAAAACGGTAGCAGCCATCAACATGATATATACATAGTTCAATGAAAAAAGTTTGAAAATGGAAAATAACAGAATGGGTGACAAAAAATGTGCGCAACTTACTATAACTACGACATGCAATGAGCTGAATTGCACAGGCAAGTTCTCGTAAAAAAATTAAAGAAATCGTTATATGGTGCACCTCGAACAACATTGAAAGCAAAAATGCCTGTTTCTCCAAGTAAGCTTATAGGTTGGACACAGAAACTGGAACACGGAAATATTTCCGTGTGAATAGTTGTTGTTTGCGTCAACACGCTTGTTTTGACGTCAGCACGCTGGCTTTTGTCATCATCACTGCAAAAGCACCGTTTGCGTGCCTGAATCATTTCCATGTTCCGTGGCACGGAAATATTTCCGTGTACCGTGATTCTCCAAAATATTCACGGAACACGGAAATATTTCCGTGTTCCGGTTTCCGTGTTCAACCTAAGTCCACCCTTGGGTTCATGGCTTTGCTGCAACCTCGGAGACAAAACAGTTCGACGGATAAACTCAATGTCGGAAAAGTGCCAATATATATTCATCTGAGCGAAGCCTAAGCGAAGAAGGAAACCGGTTTTCGGCTAGGAATAGATTCCGATCGTAAAACAAAACAGATAAAATAAAAACCACAATATTGACACAAAAAATTGAGCATTTGATTTGGATGGAAGCGGCGGCGAACTGTGCAGTAAACTCGATGTATTTTTGAAGTGGGGTGAGCACCGTCATGTTCTATTGCGTGTTGTCGGCAAACGCGTGTACAGATTTTTCATCGATTAATCCAATAAACAGAACCGGTTTGAAGATAAACGACGTAAAATCGTCGCTATAAATCCTGCAACGTCCATAGCTGATGAGAATTGTTGGCGTCACAGCGCGTCAATTGGAGCTCGCGTTGTTGGATACGTTCGAGACACAGCTCGCTGCCGTGATGTTTCAACAGACGTTGGTTCGGCACCTGTGTGGCAGGTAATTAGAGGGCGCTGCAGTGTTTCACGACAAAAGATCCTGTGGTGTGATTCGGAATTCGGTATGAGGAGCTTATACAAAGCATATACAGTACATACCACCGATACAGCAAAGCTCTTGGAGCTCTTGGAACGTTCGTTGAACAATCAAGCACAATTTCGGTAAATGGGATTGTGGCACTGCCGTTGGACACAAAGCATTACCATCTCTGAGAAGGGTCGATGTACATATACCGCGCATAGTCTTAACGGTTAACAATTTTAAATTTACTTACAATCACCTGTGTACCGTCAAGATTTAACGAAAGAGCGTTTTGCACATGACCACATACAGTACCTGCAGCCATTCTTGATCGACGGAGTTCTTCACACAAACGACCAGCACCGGCCGATTCTCAGAATCGAGTGAAAGACATTTGTTCAAATGCGCCAAGTGATGCGAATCATGACCGTACTGCCATTGCTGTTCGTGAAAAAAGGGACGGGTTTGTCTGATGAACTGTCAATATGTTGATCTGTCTGTAGTCGCTGCATGGTTCATGGTGACTATTTTGACTTACAGTGACATGCGGAAATAGCGCGTTAAGGCACTTGGGATGTTTAGATAAACAGTTTTCATCGCGACGTACTGTATCTATGCACGCTCACAAACTGACGATGACCTGGTGCGCCGCATGGCTTTGGTTGAACAACAATACGGTTGGTGCCCGTTCTCGATCGTTGTCATCATGCGCCCCCAACTGCGTGAATGCTCTGCACCAAGTCGTGCCGCTACAACAACCTCTATACCTGATTTCCACCGGTGCCGTGGCAAGCGTACAGTCCGACCGACTCCCCGTGCTGATCGTGGCCCAATGTGTCCACACAGAATCCGGCCTGACGAATTTGCACGGATCTCGAAGGCTCGAGCGTGTCCGGGGCACTGAAATTGGTGCTTTCTTCAATAAATTTTGATCAATATATCCTCATTTTTTGAAACTGCTTGTTTATTGCCAACACTTGAGAACGCAAATTTGAAGAGTTGAAGGCAATCTTTACGAACTCACTGCAATTCGGGATAGACCTGATCCAGAAACCATTGAAAAGACTTGCAGTCGAGTCTCGTCTTGAGCGCCACACGATCTGAGACACTGAAAATTAAAAAAACCGGTTTCCATTACTTGCAATTTTCGATCATGAAGAAATTGGGAGTTCATAAGATTAAAGATGGGTGGGTGGACTTACTCTCCGAACGGCGTATGTCTTGCGGACGGGACGGCACGAAAATAGAACTCTTTATGGTCGCCCAGCCAGACTTCGGCCGCACGACGGGTATTTCTGAAAAAATAATGCAGCATTGTTTTGCAAAAAATACTCCAAGGAAACAAAATTGAATACCTCTGAAAAATATATCCGCTGCCACCGGGGAATGTGTAGGGATGCTGCTTGCGGAACACGTGACCGACACGGGAACACGGAATGATCTCAAGTGAACCACCGCATTGCCAAACGCGAAGTGACATTTCTATATTTTCGCCTCCCCATACCGACATATCGGTGTCGTAGGCACCCAAAGTGAAGAACCACTCTTTATCAATCGAGAACAGACCACCAGCGATGGCCGGTGTTCTGGAATTAAAAATCAGATTAACTAACAAAAATTAAATCATTTTTTGGTTCATCAAATGTTTTCACCTTATCGGCGCGGTAATGTTTTTATGTCGATCGGTGCGCAACTGGCCCTGCAGAAATTCCCATTTGAAAACGAGGTTCCAACCGAAACCTGAAATTGGAACACATGTTGTCAAAACTCACATTATGGACCGGAAGCATACATATTATGAACATACCGCCTCTGAGATCAGCACTGGCGCCAACGTAGTGGAATGAGTCCATGTTTATGACATCGATGATCGGAGAGACCACTGCTTTCGGCTCCTGCGCAGTAACTTACACAATGTAATCATGATCGTACAAGAGACGTCAGACAAAGGTCACGAGTATTCCTTTGCTTCGCAGCTCGGTGCTTTTGAAAGTGCATGAATTAATTCAAGTTGAATGAGAGTTTTCTACCTCCTTAATCCTTGTGAGCAGTGGTTCGAGCCAATAAACGTTGCATTCACAATGGCTGTCCAAAAACGTCAACACAGCACCCTGGGCAAGTTTGGCGCCTTTCACCCGTGACCTGATCAGTCCTTCGCGCTTGGTGTTGCGCAAAACGAGCACTTTCTCTATGACGGCAAGATCCGAGCCGACTGTGGCTGAAAATGTGAAGTTTGGTGCACCTTTCTGATGAAAGAATGATTGATTTTGAGAGAAAATATTGAGCAATAAAATCACTTACGATCATCACTAAAGTCATCCACAAGTATGATGTCAGCGATGAGATTGGCAGGAGATCGATTGAAGACGGAGATCACTGTGCGCAGAAGAGTTGAACGGGCCTGCGAATTGACTAATCAATAAATTGGCCGATCACTGGAGCAATTAACCCGTCGCACAATTAATTAATTGATTAATAATAATGAATTACACAATCAACGAATTAATCACCTCGTTTGTAAACGTAATAATCACACTTGTCGTGGCCAAGTCGATATGCTTCACCTTGCTGTATTGTTCATCGTGCTCTTTGCAGCTGGAAATCATTACGAGTCGGTATATATTGCCAGATATAAAAACGAATCCGTTGCTGATTTCCACAGAATTACCTGAATTCCCTCGTGTCCGGCACGTCCCTGGTCATCGACAGCTTGTCACTGGCGGCTTGATTGAATTTGTTCTTCAGGTACGCATCCTCGTTTGGAGCCAGTGTACCGCGACCTGAAGTAATCAGCTCACTGAAAACCAACAATTTGCTCAAAACAACCGTCGCAGGAAAAACACCAACCCAAGTAAGTGCTGATATCGAACTCGCGCCACGCAATTTGTCGTTCTGGTCTGGGTACCATTTGGGCATCACTGTCAGCCTGGATGATCGTGTGCAGTTGCTGGTCGTTGGTGAGGTTGGGATCGAACAGCTGCTGGAAATCAACATTGTAGAACTAGATGGAAGCCCAACGCAAGTTGGTGATCAGCTCCTATGTATATGTTCACAAACGGTTCTGGCATTAGGTCATCACCGGTCAGTGACAATCACAGGTCCCAATGAATCCCAGACTGACTTGTTGTTGTTGTCGTTCTGCATCCATAGCTGATGTTTCGCGATCAGTTGATATAACCGGCCGTTGTTGTGGTGCAATTCTATTGACGAGCACCAGCACACCACATATCCACACACTGATGATGCCGAAGAACAGCACCCTCGGCCAGCGACATCGTGGCGGCATTACGTATTGCGAACACACCACCTGTGATTTGGGTGGAGCAATATGAGATCATCTTTTGCCGGTATTAAAATTGATAATTGGGGTCGGACCGAGTCTGCCTTGGCCACCTAACTTTTGAATAACGAACTCTGGATATTGAAAGGCACCCTGATGCCACTATTTGTAAAACGGCGTTCCCAGACAGCCAAAGAGGAACTTTCATTGTGGGGTCCAGGGAGCACAGTACAATCAACGAAATCTCGTATAGGTAGTATCCTACACGTATTGTCACGTGAGCGTGATCAAGGCAAAACCGATCCTGTCCGATCCGATCACTGCATGTGAATTGTTGATACTACTGAACGAACACTCACCACGCGGTCACACGTGTGGCGTGATTACATCACAGTTTGACCGATTTCAACGATGTTTCAATGCGCAAATGTTGGTTCCATCTTCGCACGCAATTAAACGGACTACAATTTTCTCCTTTCCATTTTGTCTGCAAAAAACGTGGGGCTTCTCTCCGATTGGTGTTTACTTGCACAAAGCACCGTTGAACGCGTTAAACCACGCACAAGGGATCATTGAGAAAAATCGCACAAACATAAATAAAGGAATATTACACGTACAGCCGTTGCAGCACACAAAGTGCAGCAGAGTCAATACACCGATTCAAAAACGCCGAAAGAACGGGTTTCAACAAAGCAAACAGCCTACGTCAAAGCCGGAGTGTCAAAAACGTTGACAGTGTGTTAAAAAAATACGTCAGCACCGCCTGTCAGCAAGATTATGCAGTGCTTGTGCTTGGTTGCATCGAACGCGGCGACAACAATTCACAAAACGGCGCACAAATGTATCGCGTCGTGATCAACATATTCGCACCATGTGGTGAATGCCACACTTTGCAGCATCATTTTACACCCGGTTTGTGAATACCACCCACAAAATGAAGCAGTGTCCGGCCGTACACTAATTTGCTGGGGCTTATTGTTGTTGGTTGTTGAAAAATTGTGAGGATAATCGCGCTGTACGCCTGTAACGTGGCATACTCATGACAATGGGTGATATTTTCGAAACGGTGTAAAGGTGAGTTGGGTGTTAAGGTCGGTGTAAGCTCAATCGAAAGCTCGGTCGGTGTCAGCTCGGTGTAAACATGAAACATTGCCTGCTGTGAACGTGGAATGTTTCATGTTTACACCGAGCTTTCGACCGAGCTTACACCGACCTTTACACCGAACTGAGCTTTACACCGTTTCAAAAATGCCACCCAATAACAATGGACACAACTGATACAGCAATGGCTGGCAATATGCACCATAATGTCTGCAACACAATACTCTCACAGGGAGATACTGGGAAAAAGGGAGTGCAGTGCAGTGCATGATTTTGCGCAACATAACAGTTCACATCGATGGTCTTCCGAATACCAACATCAACATCTATAGCTCGTGCGCACAGCTTTGTGCGTAGAACGACATGCCCTGAGGAAACCAGATCAGCGCCATTTTATACCACAGTATATGCTTCACTTCGGAGCTGAAGTTTCGAAACCTAAATCAAAAGAACTTAACTATGGATATTGCAGACAAAACACTACAAACACTATAACACTTCTTCTGTTTAAGATTGCATTAGGTGTATGGACACGTGGGGTAGAGTAATGTGGATTTCACGGTTGTCTCTCACCCGCAAGCATGTTCTTGCCATGTTTGCATCCAATGCATGGAATACAGGCTGAGCCCGTAGTACCTGGATTTGGTTGTGTTTTCAGAAACAAGCAATAGCAAGTTTGAGAGATTGGTGGTTGGAGAGTACAAAAATGTGCTTTGTCTTCATCTTTATGCTTAACGTGCGTCGGTCTATCATGCTATATTAGATAAAGGCTTTTGATTCATGATTATGAATCGCTGTGTTTGATTATAACCAATAGCACAAAAGCGCTTTTCTCTATAGCCATACAAAGAACAAGACTTGTACAGTACGCAATTGAAAGACCATCTCCGTGTATAATCTGAGGCGGTATCGATATTGTATGTACGTCGGCTTCGGAGATCTATGGCAGCTATACATATGTAAATACGAACAGAGATTCCGGAACGTCCGCTTTGGAGTTGCACACTGACGGCTTCACAGTGGAAAAACCTGATCAGCTACTGCAAAAACATACAGTTGATGCAGCTTCGATTTGGGGAAATCAAAAACTTCTTATCAGTGGCAGCCGCCTGGGGTTGGAGACTCTACAGATCATGAGTACGATGCAACGCAAAAGATGTGGGCAAACCACCAGGCCATAGAGCTGTCAACACAGCTAGTATTATACACAGATATTGAATAAATGATGACCAACTGGGAACGGATTTGGATTCACAACCCAGGACACCACAAGCAGCTTTCAGAATAATGCGTGTACTAGTGCACAATGTTCACTTTCTTTCTCTTGGCGACGTAGAGCAAAAGATGGGAACGTACAGGCGCGAATTACATACACAATAATAGCGCTTCGTCGACACTTTGCCATTTTGATTCAGCCAGAGGAAAAATTGCCAAAAGGCTCAAGTTATGCAGACAAAATTGGTGCCATTCAGAAAAAGGCAACGGGCGCAAAGAAGGCAAGCCAAATTGCGCTATTTTGAGATACAACACACAACACTGTGAGCCGATGACCTAGAAATGACATTACATAAAGCGAATCAAAGAATGTCTTGCGGTTCTCTGCCAAGGAGTTGCTGATAGTCAGTCGTGGAATTGTTTTTGTCAGCATGAAACCTCAAAACAGTTCCCTGTGCAAACGAAATTTGTGACAAGTGGTCAAAACAGAACATTGTAAGCTCATGTAAGTAGGGATAAGCCATTATGCGCTAAAAGGGTCGTATTGTATGCCCTTATATAAGCTCACAGCTCGGATAAAATCGCCTAATAATTTCTCGGTCAGACAAGCAGCGATAGAAATGGAAAACTGTCGAAATGGTTCAGTGTGACAACAAAAAATATGGCTGACAAGTGCTATCGTGGTGACACGAGGAACGGTTGTTGGGACTGATCATTGTCATGTACAGGCTTTGTACGGACAAAGTTTCTCGAATGTTACATGTACAAAATGTACCAAGGCTTCGGATGGAATTGGTTTCGAACAAATTCGAATTTGTTTTGAACCGCAAACGTGTCTAGCGCAGGCGAATTGCTTAAGTGCGAAACCAAGTCAAGTTTTTTGGCAACACACCTGTCACTGCCACTTGGTTGGAGCCAGAGTAAGCGATAGTGTGCTCGATGAAACATCACCTGTTTACCATTTTGTGCGCTCTGTTCTCTAACAGTTTTGTGTCCGGCCATGGATCAAGAGAGTTGGCTGTACACAATGTCTGTACAAGATCAAACATCGTGTTTGGCGAGCGCGCGGCGGCTGCTTTTGCCACCACAATACTTATTCACTTGATTCTGCTGACTTATACTGTATGCATAGAGTGAGCAGAAGCGACTGTTTAGCACCAGATGGTGGCCTTACAGTATGTAAAGCCGTCGTCCTTAAAATTTCATTGGTGCCATGAAACATTACTTTGCAAGGTGCTGGCTAAAATTTATGTGTTGGAAAAGCGTCTTTGACGGCAGATTCCCATGCAGACAAAAATGGTACTCACGAACCAACTGCTCGAAATATTTATTGTAGCAGTTTATGGGCTACACACGATGTTACGTACGTTAAATGTTAGCTTTTGGTTGGCTGGGACGGGCCTCCAGCAGCTACATAAACGTACAGTACATAAAATTTACGTTACATGTCGCTTGTGTGGCACAGACATCGTTGCCATTTGCTGCTTGTTATTCCCCCCGAGGCGGAGAAAGGACACTCGTCACATTTTCCCCCGCAGGCGAAGAACCCCATGTAGCACTAAGTGATACCGCAAAGTAGGGGCATCGAGTTGTGGGTGTCATTCAGTTCAGTTTCTCACATATTTGTTGCTTGCTCAAGCCACCCAAAACATACAGCTGAATGAATGAGCAGCGCACGCGTATTTCCTCTTTCCACAGAATATGTACAGTGATGTTCAGACACCAGGATATACATACCACGTAATCGTCTGAACTTCGCC